>JASAMW010000278.1:0-17978 GCA_030247985.1 Epsilonema sp. ZAB3_2
AACCCTGCCGCTGCCTGCTCGCTGTGTCAAACAGACGGTTGTTGGCAGCCTGCGTTTTCCACTGCGCGTGCAGTTTGAAACGTCTGGAAGAAGGAGGAGAAAATCGTGTCGGTCGGACGGAGACACCACCGTCGTTTGTCCGGAAGTTGAAGTTGGCAAACGTCCTTCGAGGCGGATTTAGCGATTATGGATTCAGTATCTTCCGACGCGCCTTCGACCTACACATCTGGTGTTACAATCAGCGAGGATATTGGTGACTTGGACAGGTAGGTAACGGCTTGGCTTGGCATAATCATCATGCACGACTTATGCGTACATGTTGTACGTTACAGATGTAATACAAGACGCTAGACGTGATGCATGAAGCTTATTTTTTTATAATAGTGTGGAGTGGAAAGGGCATGCGTACACTTTGTATCCGGTGTGGCGACGCCAGCCCCACCAATAAGATCATCAGTTTGGTGTGATGGGTCCCGCAGCGACCAAAAGTTGTTTGGTAGCGAAAAACAAAATCTCATCGCGTCGCTCACATCATAATCTATAGTCATCTTTTGGTACCGTGCTACCCAAAGTTTGGTCGCTGCAAGAGCCCAAAAATTTAGCTGCTGGTAAATCAAACCACAGTGATGCCTGTACCGGTTCTGTTCCTTGTTACGGCCGTTTTGGTGGGCTGCCTCTGGCGGGGGCCTATAAGATCCAAGAAAAAGTTCATAAATCAATAGGTATAGCTGGGGAAACGATCAAGATCAATCCCCCTTCGCTGTTAATTTTTGCAATTTTATATTCAGGTTTTGCACATTTCCCCACAAGTTGGCATGGGCACCATTGAAGTGTGAACCTTCGTAACAAACAATAGTGTAAGTTGATGTCAAAGTCCATATAAAGATACTCCTGGAAATTTTCGCCAAAATTTTGCTCATTATCTGGTTTCGGAAACTATAGTGGGGCCCCGATCAAAGGTTTCTGTATACTATTTCCTTATTTTTTCCGACGTCTATGTTTTTCTTTTATTTTCTTCAAAGACCCGATCAACGACCAAAACGGCCATAGTCTGGAACAGGTATCCAATACTATAAGGCATTATCTCTTGTCCTATAGTCTAGCCAGCAAAGTTTGGCATCAGCATTCAAGGCGCGTTGCGTAAATTAGATTTACAAATGCAGGATTTCTGTCCATGCTTCATCTACTCCTATTTTAGCAGAAGTACATGCAAACCACGCAAGACGACTTAAGTCCCATGCCAAACTCTTTCTGGCCGGACTGTAGTTTAGTATCTGCTATTATACATAAGGCGAGCGAGTGTATTTTCATTTTTTTGTATTTTTATAGGCAAATTGAGAAGCTGAAGCGATGTGAGCTGATAAGTGAATCTGAAGTGAAGGCGCTTTGTTCAAAGGCTCAGGAGATTGTTAGTGGAAGAAAGCAATGTTCAACAAGTGGATGCTCCTGTCACTGTACGAAACGCTGTGTAAATACGTAACCTTTACCGTGCTTATTCTCTTTCTGAATGAGTGGCTGGATTAGGTATGTCAGCATATTCATGGCCAGTTCTACGATCTGAAAGAGTTGTTCAAGGTTGGTGGAGATGTACCGGACACTAATTACTTGTTCCTGGGTGATTTTGTTGATCGGGGATTTTACAGCGTTGAAACTTTCCTCCTCCTATTGGCTCTCAAGGTACAGTATGTGCATAACATTAGGTGTGTGTGTAGCTACTTCTTACTTTCCCCACGCATACTGTATTATATTGTCTGTTCCTTTCCGTTTAGGTTCGTTATCCTGATCGGATTATGTTGATTCGTGGAAATCACGAATCACGTCAGATTACGCAAGTCTACGGGTTCTATGACGAATGTTTGCGTAAGTACGGTTCTGCGGCTGTGTGGAGATGTTGCACAGAGGTCTTCGACTACCTCAGTCTATCCGCTGTCATAGACGGAAAGGTATGCCACACTTTTCATGTACTACTGCAGAATAGGACCGCGTGAAACTCTTGCTGGGCCGCAGACTAATTCGCCGGTTGCGCTCAAAATTTCTGGGAAGTCGCTAGCTGATTTACACTTTTTCAGTGCGTTTTTTGATCGGTGACCCCACCACCGACACCAATCAACAAACGCACTGAAAAACAGCGTAAATCGAAGAGATCAGCCCGCGACCACCCATCAGCGTGTAGCGCAACTGGTCACTAGTAATCATGGTGTGCTTGCATGGACTACAATATGTGTACATGTATGGCTGGGTTGCAGATCTTTTGTGTGCACGGTGGTTTGTCACCGAGTATTCAAACTGTGGATCAGATACGGAGTTTGGACAGGAAACAAGAGGTGCCGCATGATGGGCCCATGTGCGATTTACTTTGGTCTGATCCGGAAGGTACAAACAGTCTACTCTGTGTTGTGCGTATTCCATTTGGTCGTCCAGTACCAGCTTTTACGAGGGAATGCTGCACAGCTCGCAGAGCACTAATTCATGTGATATTCTTTGTTCAATCGTAGTAATTTTCTCGATAGACTACCTATAACAGGCCAGTAGTGCATTTATTTCCCCTGTGGTTAGGTACTCTTATGTGCTCATGATGTGTTTAGATACTCTTATGTGCTTATGATGTGTTACTAGATACGTCTGGTTGGGGTGTAAGTCCGCGCGGGGCTGGTTACCTGTTCGGCAATGACGTGGTGCAAAGTTTCTGCCAGGCCAACAACGTAGACATGATCTGTCGAGCTCACCAACTTGTCATGGAAGGATACAAGTGGCATTTCAATGAAACCGTACTCACCGTCTGGTCCGCGCCTAACTACTGTTACCGGTACTTATAGTGCATTCATCTGGCTACTTACTATTGGCAGTTCTAAGTACGTTCACAGTGGGTGCAACTGAAATTTGCCATGCTTTGTTGTAGCTGTGGCAATGTGGCTGCTATTCTAGAATTAGACGAGCATTTGCAGAAGGAATTCACCATTTTTGAGGCGGCACCCCAAGTAAGAAGGAAGGATGAATGATGGTAGAGTGAGAGCCCATTACGAAGTTTCGGGTGTCCCCCGAAAGTCGTGTTGCGTGAAATAGTAAAGCTCGCATTGCTGCAAGTTCTATAGGAACTCCTGCCATAATACGTCGAATTTATTTGTTATGGTTTTCAAGCGCGCGCGTTATCCTGCGAAAGAGCAACCAACGACAAAAGCGCAACGCTTTCACTTCTTGAGTACTACATTCTTCTTGTGACGGAAACTGCCATATTTTGCCTATTGAATTGACTGTGTTTTTTTCAGGAGGCCCGTGGTCTTCCATCGAAGAAACCGCAACCTGACTACTTCTTATAAATATGGTCCGATAACTTATAGGCACCAATCTATGTACGTACGTAGGTCTAGCACACTGGACAATCAGTCGAAGTTCTTGCATGCTGTAAAACTCCAAGATAAGGGACGTCTTTTGATGAAACTTAGGAAATTTGAAACTTTACCTCCCCATACAAAATTTTCCGCCGATCTCTCTTTTAATTTTGGAGTCTTACAGTAACTAAGCATATGTACATAGGCCTATGTACCTGTCTACATAATAATAAATAATAATTCCGTAATTGTTTGTAAGGTATACTTATACAACTGTCTTTATCTATTACCATGGACCCTTGGTATTGCATGCCTCTTGGATATCTTCGCAAGCTATCGTGCGAAGTAAGACCAATGACGGCGTTTACACGTAGGTAAGTCTGTGAATGAATCCGTGCGTTATTATATAGGTAATGTCATGTACTGTACCTGATCTACGTGCTGTATATATGTGTACGCTGGGTATGAACTGGACTGAGCAGTTTTATTCACAAAATATGCAGAGACTGATTTGTTGAGATGATAGCTGCTTGAGAAAATAAGCCGCGAATAAATTGTTTTGCATGTTTTTCTTATTCCATCTATGCAAGTTACGCTGCTCACATCAGCGGAATGATGTCTTTTCTGTTTTCTTGCACGAATGCAATACCGTATTTTTGGGTGTATCCCCCCACCCCCCCCGCGCACCCCCCCCCCCCCCCCCCCCCCTGTATAACCCCCCATTGGCAAAACATAAATTTTGCCCAGTGTATATCCCCCTGGTGTATAACCCCCCATGTACTGGAAGGTACCTATCCTACCTACGTAAGCTGGTCATAAGCTAACTATAGCTACTCCTACACCAAGCTACTATGCCTATAAGCTTAGCTGAGCATGTCTTGTACTAGAATAACCCTGTTTTGACCGCGATTATGCCCTAAAACACTTACTTTTGACCTCAAAAACATGCCTCTACACACCTCTCAAAAACATAAATTTTGTCCCATGTATATCCCCCCCCCAGTGTATAACCCCCCATCAGACCTCTCGATTTTTGTATACCCAAAAATACGGTATTCTTTCTATTGGGTGGGTTTGTTGCTTTGTTTCTAGAGACGGCATGTTTGGCTTGCTGAAAAGTAGGAGCGTGGTGCAGCTGGCTGGTAGGGCGAGGCTGGAGTCAGTTCGCAGTTTGGCTGCTGCTGTTCAGACCAAGAGTCCGGAGGAGATGAAGAAGCTGGTGGAGAGTGACAAAGTGGTCCTGTTTATGAAGGGTGACAGGCAGCAGCCCATGTGCGGTTTCAGCAATGTTGTGGTCAAGGTGAGCAACGCGGCACTCTTGTGTTTTAGACGGGCTTACTCTTGCGTACAGTTTGCAGGTATTGGAGATGCATGGCATCCCTTATCGAGAGTACAATGTGTTGGAAGACGAGTCAGTGCGGCAGGGTGTCAAGGATTTCGGCGACTGGCCCACCATCCCTCAGCTCTATGTCAATGGGAAATTAGTCGGCGGCTCTGATATTCTGGTCGAAATGCATCAGAAAGGAGAGTTACCTTCTTTCTTCAAGAAGGAAGGACTCCAGTCAAAACTCGAGGAAGAAAAGAGCTGACGACGAACCTCCTGTCTGCTCTTCAGACATTTATTTGTTCATGCAATAATCAGCATGCACCCTACCATATGCTTGGATGCGGGGCAGTATGTGTGCGGTCAGTGATATTCACCGGTTGCGCTGACACTTTGGGTTGTCGCAAGATAGCCCCGCGTTTATTGACAGTTCAGATCGGTGCTGACGTGGTCATCGATGTCGTATGTTCTTCTTTTAGCTCGCAACTTTGCCGCTCCCAGATGACTGTACAACGTAGACGCCCCCGTCGGCACGGATCTACACTTAAAACTTACACTCGCCGGGGCACCGAAAGTCTTAGCGCAACTGGTCAATATGTCACTACCTTTACAGATCCTCATACGGTCTACAAATACGAGCGCTGTCTATTTGTCTGCTATGCTATGCAGTATCTGATCATCGATCGATAATCGATATTTCAGTACTAAAAGCGAGCAGAAAACAGAGGACGCTGATTGGTTGTCTCTGTCGCTTGCAGTATGCAGCGCACTCATTGATTGTCGAGCTACGTCCATCAAGCAATGATTTTTGATAGAACTGTGCAGGTCTTTGGCATAGCGGGCGCGTTAAAATCATATTGCTGCGAAGCTGCAACCGGTTGTTAAAAGAAGAAATATAAAGATGAATAGTGTATAAATAAAAACTGCTGAGATAAAGAAGCACTTCGTTTGTGCTGGTATTCGATAAAATTTTTTGAAATCAATGGCAATTTGGTTGAACCTGTCTGGGCTGTAAACTGTCTGCCGTGTGCTACGTTATCAGTAGTACGCTACCATATGAATTTTGGTGTCTGGTGAATGTGCAAAAAGTTTTTGGATGCTTTGGTTGGTTCTGGTTATACTGCCATCTATGAAAACTGGCCATATTGACCAGTTGCGCTGAACATTTCTGGGTCGGGTGGTCGCGAGATGACCGCTGACCCCTCAGAGTTGTGCTGATTTTCAGTGATTATCAGGCATGAGTCGAGTGGAGATCACAGCTACATCCAAGATGTGGATGGTATCGTTGTACACGCGGGATATGACAGCATTGGAGGTGCACCTGTATCTTCGACGCTTCTACTACTACGAGTCCTGCGATCCGCCCGTCCACCTTCATGTGATGTGCGTACACGAAAGGAGAGAGCGGTTCAACCCGTGCAAGGTGAAAGCCAACTACTGGGATGACTTGGACGACCCGCGGAAGCACGCGCCCTGCTTCATCCTAAAGATGGCCGACTGTCTGCCTCCTGGCAGAACGAGTGTATCTGCGCAGGAAGTGTACAACCACTGCTTCCGCGGTAGTCCGCTGGAGGCGTTTCTTCACTGCACGCATATGGCATCAGATGGTTCTAGCGCTGCGTACGAAGGAAGACGATTTCCCGAATCTTCCGACGCCGACTTCGACGTTGTGGCTGATCGGTTCACTTCGGAATGGCAGCAGAGAGAAGAGGCGCGTCAGGCGTTCCAGAAGCTCACCAGCGTCATTCCGCCTGAATATTCGCCGGAGCAGAAGCGCAGTGTGCACAACGGTGTCCTGTGCGTACTGGCGGGGACGCACAAGATTCGAAGTGGCCATTGGAGCGTGTACTTTGGTCGCGAGGAGCAGGGTAGAGTGGGACATCGCCCGGTGACCATGAAGGATGTGCGTGAGGCGTTTCACATGGCTTCGCTCGGCTTCTTCCTGGGAGAGCTGCAGCGTTCGCCCGCCACTGGCATAGCACTGAAGAAGACGGCGGATGGGATCGTGGTGGCTGTGAGAAACGAGCGCTGCTTCTGTCTCGAGGATCCGGCCGACGACCGGCAAGTCTTCGCGACTGAGAAAGCGATCAGATGGGCTGGAATCAAACGCAATCTCAAGTACAAGCCGGATATTGTGAGCGCCTGCGAGATCTACCACGGACGTCAGGATGTCATGCGGCCGACCGTCTACCGCAGCAAGTTCAATCCGCGCACCCTCAGCTCGGAGATCTGTCCACACGCGGACGGAACCACCATCCAATTCCCCGAGAATCAAACCTGGCACAACCACTACGAAAACTCCAGTGGCCAGCTCATCTTCGCCCACAACTTCTGAATTAGACTACCGGTACAGCATTGTCGAATCAGGTCATCCAAATGATGGTTTAAAGCTTGAAGATGTGAACGTGTCATGATAATAATGGATAACTGTTCTTGCATAAAGTTTCTTCAATGTGTATTCAAAGGTCTCGTAGTGCTGAATATGCGGTCTTTGCCGTATCCTATTTGGTCACCATACTTTTACGCGCATATTTTCTGCCGGAAGTCATGTCTTTAGTAGTTCCCACCCAGGGTTGACGATAGCTGTGGGGTCGTGCAACAATTGCACAGTCGGTTTGGGGGTAGGGGTAGGCGAATTATTGCAGAGGAGGTAAGGGTCAGAGCTCCGATTGCGCAATCGAATTTGTTTGCTCTGTCAATGTAAGGGAGGTGTTTCGAGCATATTGAGAATAGGTATGGCGGTAGCAAGGAAGGACAATAAAATAGTGAAAAGGTCTATCATGACCTATGATGTTGTGCATTTCTGCAGACCCAAGCTCACTAGGTTAGCCTTTTGATCAAAATTGCCTTTTGGATATGACAGCTGGTGCGAAATTCCCTACAATGAGGGGGGAGTTGGTGGAACGATTGCGCTAAAGTGCCGCGGGGGGTCAGCGAATTATTGCAGAGGAGGTAGAGATAGAAAATGGCCCAAAAATCGATTGCGCAATTGTTGCACGGCCCCTATGCATTGTTTCCGTATTGCTACCAAGAGGGATAAAGTGCCTAGTTGCAGATAATGTTGACTTCTCGTCTGTTATCGCTGAGTGCATACCGCTTTCGATTGACTCGGCGTCTACAGAGGTTGGAGCAGTATCTGGAGACTGGACAAGGCAGAAGTCACTGTCGTCAAGTGGTACTCGGTTCATGTGCAATGATAGCGTGCGCCAAATATATGGCTTCTACGGTCGGAGCGTCCGTTATTGTGCAATGGTTTTACCAACTGAAGCAGGATGGAGACCCGGTGGAGATACCAGAACATCTGACCGCATTAGCGAATCAGGTCGGTCAGGTACTAGCTTTTGATGCTATGCACAAGTGTACTTAGGCTACGTATTGTACGTGGTGTAGGAGACGGTGTGCTTTTGCAGGAATATGGTGCGAGTGGATGCCATGACATGATGATGGGTCGTTTTACGCAGAAGTTGTATGCGCGTACTGTGTTCTTCTTTCTTTCGCGCTCCGAGCTGCCAGTGTCCATGGGGAGTGCAGCAACAGCTCAGGGCGCCTACATCGGCCTTCCGCTCCATCTGACTTTCCGATCACCGCAGGATGTGCCGTCATCGCTCCCTCTGCTCAGCAGCTCCAACCCCATAAATTGGGAGTCTGATGGCCCGTTCACAACAAACGCTGATATCGACGTCAACGCAGATATCGACGTTCAACGCAGATATCGACGTTCGACGCAGATATCGACGTTCAACGCAGATATCGACGTTCGACGCAGATATCGACGTTCAATGCAGATATCGACGTTCGACGCAGATATCGACGTTCGACGCAGATATCGACGTTCGACGCAGATATTAGCGATCGCAGAAAAAAGTAGCAAACATCGACGAAAACTTGATGGAAATACGTACGTACGTACGTACCAAACAACATCATCATCTATGCCGGCGTTATTATTGGAGAAAAATACAGCTTTACGTAGATTTCCATAATCTACGTTGAACGTCGATATCTGCGTCGAACGTCGATATCTGCGTTGAACGTCGATATCTGCGTCGAACGTCGATATCTGCGTCGAACGTCGATATCTGCGTTGAACGTCGATATCTGCGTCGATCGTCGATATCTGCGTTGAACGTCGATATCTGCGTTGACAGCGTTCGTTGTGAACGGGCCATCAGGTTGGACAGGAACTGCAGCAGTGCCTTCTCTTGTCGGATACGGCCAAGCGCTACCTCATCCAACGAGAGATTCAGAGGCAGAAGCCCTTTGCAGCTGTGGCGGCCGAGTCGGCGTTCTTCGCCGTCTCTATCGGCGCCCTCTACGCCCTTTGCCTTCTGCTTCGAGTATCCGCTCTGCGCAGAAGCGCCCTGGCTCTAAGAGCTTCAGTCTACACTGCCCTATCCGCAGTCGGCCTCGGACTTGTCTATCCCATAGCTCGAGATGTGCTCGCCACTTTCAGGGACTTAGAAGGTGACAGTGCGGCTGCTTCTTTTGGTGAAGAGTACATACGGGGTGCGGAAGAATACTATCGGAAGCTGCTGCGGAGAAACGCCATCATTCAGAGAATACTACCGACTAGACGCTTGCAGGCGAATGGCGATTTCAACTCGGAGAGCAGCAGCTTACTCTGGAGGCGACGATTTACCTCCATTATTCGGCGGATGAAAGCTGTACAGGAAGTGAAAGAAGCCATGGCAGCGAATCCTGAAGCTTTCAAGAAAGAAGTCCCCAAAGATGATGTCGATAGTCAATATTTCCCTCCGAATACATAGCAAGAGTTGGTTTGCCTTTTTTTATGAATTATTATGTGCAGTAAAGATTTCTAGAAGTTATGTATGGCTTTTTTGACGTGGTGATGCGTTGCTCACACGCGGACAATACGTAGGTACTTCATTGGATATCATTTCGTACCACACAGAACATGATTTCGTACGTATGTTCGCATGTTATTGACCACTTTTATGAGTGGTGTATTTTGTAGTGAAACGGCAGAATGGATGAGTTCTGGACGGGAATCTCCGCGTGCTTGGTGGCCAGCTTGTTTTTTGGCAGCAACTTTGTCCCAGTCAAGCTAGTCCAATGCTATGATGGTAAATTGACGTAATGCTATCGTTTGAAGCTGCCCAGATGTGATGCTGGTTGACCAACTGCATGTGGTAGTACGTACTTGTTGGGTATAAGACAATGACTTAAAACATGCTATCGTTTAGGGTTTTTCGTCCAGTGGGTGATGTGCAGTGCAATATTCATTGTGGGCCTTGTGGTGAACATCTGGGAAGGCTGCCCTCAGTTCTATCCATTGGCAATGTTGGGAGGGTTTCTATGGTGTACAGGTATGTATGAGCTATGTACAGACGGTTTTGTGCTGCACAACCCAGTACGTTCCGCACAATGTATTTAGTAGAGCAAAGGGCACCACAGTTTGTTAGTTGTATGCGGAAAAAAATATCTGTTCCAGGCAATGTAACGTCAATTCCGATCATAGGTGAGATTGGTATGGCATTGGGCGTTCTTCTCTGGAGTTCCACAAATCTCCTGTTTGGATGGGCTAGCGGCAGGTGTATTTGTTATGCAAAAACTTTGGTACCTATCTACGTACAATACATATTATACGTGCTACGTCGTCCAAACAACGGCAAAGTACGTAAGGTAAGGTTTTAGTAGATTAAAATAGAAGAAGATGACATCGACATTCATTGACTTCAATTCACCACTACATTATTTCAGATTTGGCTGGTTTCACACTCATTCTCAAGTTCCGAACAGCAATCTGCTAAACTATTTGGGTTTGGCCTTTGCCGTGGTGAGTACGGTTATGTTTGCGTTTGTGAAGAATCGAAATAACGCGACACCGCCCTCTACACCATCGGAATTTGCTGACTCGGAACCGTTGCTCGTGAGATGCAGACATTTATTGTACATGTACATACGATACGTACACATACAGAACCTCGTACGTATGTGCCTGTTTCGAAGTGTTTTTCTGTACGTTGCAGTCGGATGAACTTGGGAGCAGTAACAGGGAGAGGCCTTCAGCTGCTATTCCACTGTCATCGGCTCAGCGTAGCGAATCTCGGCGTCTCGTGTCAGTGCCTTCGACACTACTATTCATTAGTCTACGTATTCTCCGCTTTGTCTCACCGATATGCTTTTTGCCACTTTTAGCGCTGTCTCTGCTGCCTTGGTGGCTGGCTCCTTCTACGGCCTTTGTTTCGCTCCTGTTGTTTACATCCAAGACAACCCGGATGTGTATCCCAATGCCAGCAAAGCTGGTAAAAGAAAAAAAATGAAATATAGGGTACTATGGGGTAAACCCGGACCCGGACGGCTTTTCTGAATTCGGCGCTTCAGCAAAGGATGAACATGGCAACTCTTTTGAAAGAGGAGAGTTCAAAGAATTGATTGGTAACCACCACCACCATTGGTAGAATACGTGTCTCAATCGGCGGTATGGTTGCTGAGATATACTAGGTGTCCGGGTTTACCCCACAGTACCCTATAGCTCCACTCCACTGTGGAAACGTATGTACTGTACATATCCTTTATGTTCTGTGAACATGAAGGAATGTGCACATACTGGTAGTGTACGTTGGTGCATGAGGAATGAAGGATTTGTTTGTAAAGGTCTCCCATACGTGTTTTCTCATTACTGCGGTGTCTTTGCGACCAGCACCTTCTACTTGATCATCTATGCTGTGTACAAGCAGAATGTACCCAAGGTTAATCCGAAATCCATTCTGCCCGGTCTTTTGTGTGGACTGCTCTGGGCCATCGCTCAATCAGGTATGTACACAGTACACATAACCAGTCGAACCGCACTGCATCTTATCGTCTTCGTGGGTGCGAATGAAACTGTCGTTCAGCGTGGTTTGTGGCAAACAGTCACTTGAGCGAGGCAGTGAGTTTTCCAATCATCACTCGATTTCCTGGCGTTGTTGCCGCCATGTGGGGCGTATTTTACTTCAAAGAAATCCGGGTACATATTCAAAGCCACATTAGTCGTGATGTAAGAAATGTGTGCAGTGCACTCGCGAGCTCTTTTGGCTTGTTTAGGGTACGAGAAACTTGCAACTTCTCTTTTGGGCTGTGATCGTAACGGTGATTGGTGGAATACTGTCAGGGCTGTCGAAAGTTATTCGGACTTGATTGCAATCAATCGCCCTGCAGTTGGTAATATTTAGCTTGACTTGAAAAAAGGGCGCACACGAGTTACCAGGCTTTTGGCTCTCCTCGCGTACAGCTGTTCGTGATAAAATTGATGTGCAATGGGTCAGACCAGAATATATGATGGTGAAACCAGAATATATGATAGTTTCACCATCCTATATTCTGGTCTGACCCATTGCACATCGATTTTATCATGAATCCAAACGGCCAGCAAGAACCCTTTCGACATTTCGTACAGCTGTTGTTAGGTAATGTACATATATAATGAACGTTGGTTGTACACATAGGTCAAGACGTGAGCCGATATGCATATGCTTTAAAATTTTAGCTGTTTTTACACTGTTGAAAGCATTGATTATTTTGTTGAAGTGAGTTTTAGCTTTTCTGAGCTCGACGGGCATTTTGCTTCTGGCAGCTGCTTCTATACTCGCGCCGACCACTCATTGTTTTGTGGCGGAGCGGAGCTATTTAGTGTCGTACATCCTACTAGACAATGCGTACGTATGTACGTTTGTATGTACAATATATGCGCGAGGCAGGTATGTCGGTACGGTAGAATGTACACGGTGTCGGTATAATAGGTATGTAGGTGCCTGCCTAGTGCCTAGTACATAAGTACATAGAGCAGCAGTAGTGGCTCTGGGTTGAGAGGAGTTAGTTGATAATTTCTCAAGTGTAGCGGTGAGGCTAATCAGGCAGCGGAGTATATGTTTGCTTTGAGTTGTGAAGCGGTTCGTGTGAAGATTCTACAATTGAGTGCTTCTGTGTTGGTTTGAGCGGGAGTAGGGCCGTCTTCTTCGGCTGGCTTGTCACTCTTGAAATATTGTTCAGGTGTGCAAATCAGTGAGCTAGTTTTCCCTCCGGCCGCCTCAGCTTCTTCTTTTCTAAACCCTTTCTGCTTCTTCTCCGCCATTGGCGCTAGATGAGTCTTGTGTCAGTTGCACTCTGGATCTTTCTTTCGCTCGCGCGCTTTGCTGCTTCGCCTCCTCCTGCCTTTTGCCGTACGCGTCACTGCTGCTGCTGCTCACACGTTTCGCTTTCCGACATACCTACCTACGCACAGAGAGCCAGGAGTTCACTGAGGAACAAAAACTCGTTCGCTTCTCCATCATCTTGCCTCCGCTTCTGTTTGTTGGCCCCGGAAGAAAGAGTTTTAGCTCCCGCTGTAGCGCCTAGCCTATACCTACCTAAACTTTGGTCCTTATCACTGAGCAATGGACAGCCTGGCTCCTGGAGAGCCGCTGTTCGAATGTCAGCAACAAACGGGCAGCTTTCAGCGACGTAGTCGACCTCGACGCAAACAGCAGTGGACCAGAGAAGATGATTCGACGTCCAGTCGATCGAAGCCGCAGAAACGAAGCGCCACTCTGTCGCCTTCCGGCATTCGAGTCGGCTATCGGAGTTGGAGCGAGGCGGACTGGCGGCGAACGAGTGGCGACTGTCTCTTCATACCCAATCAGACGACGACGACGGTGGTGCAACGACGACCGCAGTTGCCGACATTCGCCAAACGGGGCCAACTGCGGAAGACCAACTCGGAGCCCACTGACGTCTCGCTGGAAGACAGCGACAGCGGAAAGGTGGAGCGCATTCAGGATATTCTCAGCTCGCTGAACTTTGCCAAGTTTCACAGTCTCAATCCTCAAGCTTCTACATCTGGAGACGAGCCCAGTTGGATGCCGCGCCCTCGCAAAGGTTCCGCCAACTTGTCGCGCAGCCGCTGCAGTTCGCAATCGCTCAACAGGGCGGACTACGGTAGCCGCTTATCTCCCATGGGTGTGGTGATGGGAGGAGCGGCGACGGACATCGAGGAATTGAAGGATGCGGCGCAATCAATCCAACTGCTGTCGAGAAGATCGCGGCAGACTACGAACGGAGCCGACTCCTCTCCCTCACCTCCAGCTGGAGGAGGCATGACTCCGAAATCCGCCGCTAGTATTCCCACGCTGAGCATTCCACCAGTCCCCGCGACGGTCTCGTCGGCTCCAAACTCCGCCACACTTCCTCGAGCAGGTGGCATTACCAGCCGGATCGGCGGCCACCCTCGAGGCGTCATGCAATTCCTGCCTTCGGTCAAAGGCTCAGAATTCCTTGCACAAAGATCCGCCTACGAGTCCTATATGGCTAATAAGACGCGACGCCAACGCATCAACTCGGAAGCGGATGAAGACTCGAGACCTGCGGAGGTGATTCCGAAGTCCGCGCTTTCTCCTATTACCATAAACACGTCGACCTCAGTGGAAACAGTGCCAGTGCGCCGTAAGATCTCTATGCCCAACCGTGGATTCTCCTATGACTGCGCCAGTCCCCCAAGAGACGTTTGCAGCCCAGAAAGAATGGTGATGGAAGTTGGGGCTGTCTGTCGGCCAGAGAAGAAACTGGAGCCTTTGTACAGCGGCCTCGTTGAGACTAAGACGGTGGAGAAATCACGTGCACTGGCTCCGAAAATTGGATCTTCAGGCTCAGGACTGCAGCCATCTCTGTCCACTTCTGTGATCAAGAACGTGGTGGACAGGAAGATATCGGCGCCTCCAAGCATGTCTGGACGTCAAGTCAACCGATTCGCCTCTTTTGCCCCCGGCGGTGTGGAGATGCGGAAGAAGCAGCTGTCTCGTCAACTGAGTCAACACGAGCAGCACAGTCTGTCGGGTTCGGAGAGCAGTTATCAACAGATAAAGAGCGGGACTGGCAGTGCAACAGCAGGAGCTGGAGATGGCATGAGTCGACTGAGTCGCCTGCTCAAGTCTCTGCGCTCTTCCCGACAGGAGTCGCCGGAAAATGGAGATGCTCCGAGTCAGGCTTCCTCTGACAGTCCACTGTCCTCTCCTGGATTCCCAGAGCATCAACATCATCACAGTCATCAGGGTGGCATGAGTCTGAGTCGCTCCTGGCACGGCAGCAGAACTGGAGCTCTCAGCGATGCTGATCTCATGATGTGGAGGAAACGCTCCAAGGGATCGCTCAGACGTCACGAAGTAGGCTTTCTTTTCCTTCTCTTCGTTTCTTTATACTCTAACACAAATAATGTACATACTGTAGGTGTGTGCAGCTTTATCCTACTTTGATCACGTCGGGTATGCGGTTGAAGATTGCCATTGTGCTATCCCCCACCCCCCCCCCCCCCCCCCCCCCCCCCCCCCCCCCACCCCCACCCCCCAAACCCACCCCCCCCCCCCCCCCCCCCCCCCCCCCCCCCCTATTGCAGCAGAATCTGGCAATAGTGTGTTTGTTTTAGGATACTAGGACACACGTGGTGAAAGAGCTGTATGATACAGAAGCTTCCTACGTAGAGAATTTGCAGTTGATGGTCAATGTAAGCATGTTCTGGTGTTATCTTGGCGTGGAAGTTTTGTCTTTGTCGTTGGTTGGAGTGGTGTTTGCTTTTACTTGCAGAAGTATTTACGACCGCTGAAGCGGCCCGAGTTATGCGTATTGATCGAGTCTTCGCTGTTGGAGGAGATCTTTTATCAGATTCCAGAGATCCTTGGGCATCACGAACTATTCTTTGCAGCTCTGCAAGCCAAGTTGGACAGCTGGGACAGCAAGCAGAAAATTGGAGACGTCATACTGAATAACGTATGAACAACCGGAACACGTACGTACATATACGTATACCTATCCCTATCTGTCAATATAGTATCTACTGTACGTGCGCAGTTTTTCATGTTATGTATGTATGGATATCGTGGGAATGTGAGGGAAGGCAAGAAGAAGGAAGCATAAGGCGGGATATATGTATTATGATGATGAGTAATTGTGGTCCTTTGGAGGAAGGCGGCCGTTTTGTTTCAGTTCGCTAAGCAGTCAGTCATTGACACGTACACTTCGTTCATAAACAACTGGAAGAATGCGAAGCAGGCTATACGTAGAGCCAGTCAAGCCAAGTCAGCATTCGCCAAATACCTGGAGGTAAGGAGAACGGCTTGGGACAGAGCGCATAGTTGGAGGGGGCACAGTGAGGAATTGCGGCATTTACCAGCCTCTTCCTCGCCCAATTGATAAGAAGCAGCAGCTACACTTTCATCTTCTTCCTGATATGACAGCTGCAGCGCACGCGATTTCATACTGTATGTGTGAACAAGGGAAGGCTAGAGAAATGTCTGCTCTTTGCAGCGCTGTTCCCGGGAACACAAGAACAAATTGACGCTAGATGCTCTGCTGATTATGCCGGTGCAACGGATACCGCGCTACGAGCTCCTTGTGAAAGTAACTTTACACAAGATACGTAGCCTATATAGTATAAATCACATTCGGTGCGGTACTGGTTCTTCATACGTACCCCGAGGTGGAGATAGATGAGATGAGAAGTATGTGGACAGGAGTTGCTGAAGCACACGCCTCCGGAGCACCAAGATTTCTGTTTGCTGGCCAGAGCGCAGAAGGAGCTGCACGATTTGGCGACGAAGATCAACAGGGTGGAGCAAGAAGCCGGACTGAGCGAACAAATGCAGCAGAGACTGAGAGAGATCGAAGCCATCATCGACGGACTCGAAGATCTCGTCTCGTCACACAGAAGCTTCATACGTTACGACCTGGTTACCGTCTTGGTAAGAAACAGGAGCATTCTCCATCTGTATTTCCACATGCACCAACCGGCCAATCTTGTTTAGGGCAGTAACTCAACGAAGAAGGAGCGATGCCTCTTCCTCTTCTCTGATCAGCTGCTCATCACTAGCGTGAAGCGGAAAAGCTCAGCTGCTCTCAGAAAGCAAAATCACGTGTAAGTGAAGTACGTACATACGTACGAATGTTGCGTTTGGATTGACTGTACTATGTAGTAGGTTTCTGCGCTGCCACCAGTGGTTGTTGCAGGATAATGTCGTACGCTCAAAACTTTCTGGATACCCACAAGTTCAAGCTGCTGATGAAAATATCATTGGATGATTTGGACACAGAGAAAAGTAACGGTCGGTATCCACCGTACATTTCACTGCGTATGTACTGCACCTGCTACGAGAGGAGCGTGTTGAATTTCAGAGAGTCTTCCAATGCTTACGAAGGTGCAGGATGATGTCAAATGTCTACACGAAGATCTCAAAGTGCTGGGAAAAGTGAACGAGCTCATGGCTCTTCTCACTTTCAAACACGATGTACGTACTTACGTCATGTAGCCACGCAGTTGTCCTGCAGAAGGGATACGTACGGCGGGGAACAGTAGTATCATGGCCACACACTGTACTGTCGGTACTTTGAGTACTGTACGCAATTTTGCAGGAAGTGGACGAGGGATTACAAGAACTGAAAGAGCGAATAAGGAAAGATTTAAATGCGAAGAATCTTCAGATGACAACAGATCCCGCCTTGAATAGTCTTGATCTCATGATCACCACACAGTACGTTCTATGCTCTCATTCTGAGCGTGTCCAGCTCACAAAGTACGTTTACGAGCACGAGGACATTTTGTTTGCAGGGAGGGTGTTCAGCTGCTGACTGTTCGTTTTCACGGTGCGAACAAGCGAATCGCATGGGAGAGAGCATTCTGGGATGCAAAGCAGACACTCGGTATGTCGCCACAGCTATCGTACTGTATGTATCTACATAGCTGCACCGACGACCACACTGTTGGACATGACATACAGTATACGTGCTATTCCGTTGTTCTTGTCAGCTTTGTCATATGCCAAGCGTCCGCCTCCTACATTCCTA
This sequence comes from Epsilonema sp. ZAB3_2, assembly GCA_030247985.1. Lineage (NCBI taxonomy): Eukaryota > Metazoa > Nematoda > Chromadorea > Desmodorida > Epsilonematidae > Epsilonema > Epsilonema sp. ZAB3_2. The sequence goes on from JASAMW010000278.1 coordinate 17,461, forward strand.
AGGGCGGTGGCTCTGCAACGTACTCGAGCTGGACTTCACGTAAGACAGAAGCTCCACTCTCGCAAAATTCACACATTTTACATACTATTGCTACGCACAGTACTGTGGATGCAATACAGACAAAATGTACTCTAATGCATGTGAGTAGTGTGACGATTGGTTGTAGTGCACGTGTGCCAGCTCAACGCTGTGTCTCAATGCCTTTGGCTCTCCTGATCTGTGGGTGTGCAGCAGCGACGGTTTTGTCGGCCAAGTCTGCATACTGAGTATTCCGGAGCCAGATGTGATGAGCGCCAATATCATCACCAACTCCTACATACTCTGCATCTGCGCAGTGCCACAACCGAGGTACAGCTCATCACCGTGTCCTTCGTGCATGTACTATAGTAATCTGATGGGTGTGCTACGTCCATCTATGCAACAGGCAGCGACTGAGAGTGAAGCAGCGCAAGCAGCCACTGAGTGCAGCGGAGGAGGCGAAGGCGAATTTGGAATTGGATTTGGAGAGTGACTCGAGC
>JASAMW010000279.1:0-14001 GCA_030247985.1 Epsilonema sp. ZAB3_2
GTATTGCTCTTAGTTTGCATGGGAAAATAAACAAGATTAGGCAGTAAAAAAGTAAAATTGAGCTCTGATATGACTAGCTGTGATCATTCGATCGAAGCTTATGAGAGGAAATCGCTTTTTTTACCAATATTGTCATTGCAATGAAATAAAATTTGACAATGTAGAAATCGGACAAAATCCCGCTAAAAAGTATGCGAAAACTTGACAAAATCAAGTTCAAACCACTCTTTTACTGTGTTTTCCATGGCAGAAAAAGTAGAGAACCCAAGAAAAAAGTACTTTTTACCAAAAAGAAAAGTACTCAGAAAAAATACTCTGAAAACAAAAAAGAAAAAAGTAAAATCAGGTAAACCAAATCTGGGTTTACGCAGGTAAAAAAGTAAGTAAAAAAGTACTTTTTGGCCAAAAAAAGACAAAAGTACCTGGAAAAAAGTACTAAGTAAAGTACTTGAATCAATGCTAGCTGGCATAGTCTCTCTTCTCTTATATATGTAATCTTGACGACGACCCTAGTAATGAAAGTTTAGATCGGTGCCGCACTGGGAACGTCGGTGTCTACGTCGTTCAGTTATCTGCGATGCGAGCAGAAAGGAGTGAGCCAAAAGAGAAGAACACAAACGACGTCGACGAACCAAACGTGCTTGCTTGCACTTACTATTCATTTTTTTGCTAGCTTCCCTGTGTTAGAGCCAGGGTGTGCCTCTCTGGAAATGCACCATGAATTCGCGCCGTGGTATTCATATAACTGAATTTGCAACAGGTGCAAAATATATAGAACTGCACTTTGCGGGGCTATATCTCGCCAAACAGGCGGCGGATTGGGCTCAAATTTGGTTCAGATAGGGGTCCCTATGGGATATATGTACTTGCCAAATTGTAGCCCTCTAAGCCGTGCGGTTCCTGAAATACGTTGAAACGTTGAAAAACGTTGAAAAACGGCAAAAATGCGACCTGCCCACCAGTACCCATCAATATCTCGATGATGCCAGAACAAATTTTTTTCTAAAACTTCATCAACATACAAGCTGTTTAGTTTGTTATGTCACCTCGAAAATGCTAATAACTTCTGTTTTAATGAAGGAATTTCAACCAAATTTTTTTTATTAGAATCCTGAAAATTTAGGAAACAAGCATGCAAAATTTCATGACTGAATGTAAAGTACGAAGGGAATTATGAAGCCTCAAACATCGGCGGTCAAAATCGACAGTGGCGTGAAAAACGCTCCATTTTCGAAGTCCACATAGGAGAAGGTGTGCTGTTCCCCTCCATTCAAGCATCCATTCGAATCTTCTAGCTTACAATGCCTAAACATTGAGGGAACATTGCCGCCAACCCTATGAACATGCTTAAAAAGAGTATTTTCCAGAGTTTCGAAGACGGCTGCACAAGTGCTGAAGAGCAGAGGTGGACACTTCGAAAAATAGGACCTGAAAAGGCGTCGCTTGTTTCTTCGTCAATAGTGCATGTATATTTATGAAATTTACAATAGTGTGCTTGTTTCCTAAATTTTCAGAATTCGAATTAAAAAAATTTGGTTGAAATCCCTTCATTAAAACAGAAGTTATTAGCATTTTCGAGGTGACATAACAAACTAAACAGCCTGAATGTAGTTTTTGATGGGGAATCCGATAGGCATATCATCTCGATTCACAAAAAGTACCCCCTTCCGCCTATACTACAGGCTACTCTCAATCCTTACAGAAAACGTCTCTTAAAGAGGTGCTAAGGTGCATTTCCAGAGAGGCACACCCTGGCTCTAACACAGGGAAGCTAGCAAAAAAATGAATAGTAAGTGCAAGCAAGCACGTTTGGTTCGTCGACGTCGTTTGTGTTCTTCTCTTGGCTCACTCCTTTTCTGCTCGCATCGCAGATAACTGAACGACGTCGACGCCGACGTTCCCATCGGCACCGATCTAAACTTTCATTACTAGGGTCGTCGTCAAGATTACATAAGAGAAGAGAGAGACTATGCCAGCTAGCATTGATGTTCCAAGTACTTTACTTAGTACTTTTTTCCAGGTACTTTTGTCTTTTTTGGCCAAAAAGTACTTTTTACTTACTTTTTACCTGCGTAAACCCAGATTGGTTTACCCGATTTTACTTTTTACTTTTTGTTTTCAGATATTTTACTGAGTACTTTTGCTTTGGTAAAAAGTACTTTTTACTTACTTTACTTTTTACTGCCATGGAAAACAGAGTAAAAGAGTGATTTGAACTTGATTTTGTCAAGTTTTCGCATAATTTTTAGGGAATACTGCCCATTTTCTACATTGTCAATTTATTCACGCAATGACAATATTGGTAAAAAAAGCGATTTCCTCTCATAAACTTCGATCGAATGATCACAGCTAGTCATATCAGAGCTGAATTTTACTTTTTACTGCCTAATCTTGTTTATTTTTCCTTATTTTGTATGGGAAAATTTCACTTTTTACTTACTTTTTACTTTCATTTCCCCTTGCGTTTTACTTTTTACTCAGACCCATTCTGAGCAGCCACAGTAATTTACTTTTTACTTACCTGACCTGGAAGCGGTCCCAGGTAATTACTTTTTACTTACCTAGTACTGATAAGGGCGGTTGGAACATCAATGCCAGCTAGCTAGTACCACCTAGTATTGGCTTCTTGTTTCATGCTACCTACGACCGTTTTGGTCCCAATCGGGGGCCCCTATAAAATCCATGTAAAAGTAGAGATGTTTTTTTCGTTTTATTTCTTTCTTTTTTTTCACAGACGATTGGGGGCCCTATCCTATCTCCATATTACGTCGATAAACGGGGGCCCCGACGGGGGACCGGGCCCCCGATTGGGACTAAAACGGCCGTAGCATGGAACACGAAGCCAATACTAGCGCTGGCATGCGTAGTCAGTCACTCTTTCCTATAGCTTGCTAGGGTATGCAAAGTACACCGAATACCGCGGGGGGGGGGGGGGGGGGGCACCTCGCGACCACCCGAAAGTCATATAGCGCAACAGGTCGATTGGTCGATACTCCATACTACTGTACCTACAGTATTTTATGGATTTTTCCATGTGAACACTTTTTCATTTCACGGCAAGTTCCTCTATACATTCAAAACTGTCTTTCGTTTGGGGTACGCTCGTCGCATTTTATTTACGTCGCATTTTATGTTGTTTATCCAGCACTTTGTGATACGCCGGGGCACTGACACTAGTCACTAGTGAATTTTCGGCTAGTGCCCCAGCGTAACACAAAGTGCCGGATAAAAATTACTTGGTACAACGCCTGGCACTCTGCCAAGCAAGCCAGTTGGCTTGTCCAAACGTGACAAACGAAAGACAGTTTTGAATGTATAGAGGAACTTGCCGTGTTTGTAATAATATTTCTATACGTCATGTGACACGCGTACTTTGTACAACTTGCCATGCCAGGCTTTTGCATATGTATTCAGATGCGCCACGAAGAATACAAAAATGTTCAATGAGGCTTTTGCTGCATTTGGCAATAATGATGTTGCGATCGACAAGTGTCTTGAAAGCTGATCACATCAATTCTCGTCATATGTACTGTACTTACACGAACAGTAAAGTACGTATGTAACGCTATTCACACCATGCGTATGCATGCAGGGCTAGCCTAGGGACATAATAGTCTACTAAAGGCAAGGGGTCCCATAACACCGACTTTCGAATTTTGAGTTCAAACCGTATATTTTAACCAAGTCTTTTACAAAAACCGCTTTTCAAAATTCCTATCCGTTCACGAGTTATTCGACGGTAAAAATCGATAAATTTTATAGTCTGGCCAGTAGGAGTTGGCAGTGGGACTCAATGTTTCGTTTTGCGATCTCCATAACATCACAAGAACTCCTATATATTCTTTCTCAAGGTGTTCATGGCTGTTTTGTTTCCTGTGCCACGGACACGGACTTCTTTACAGGTTGAGTAGGCTATATAAATGTCAGGAGTACATGGCATTTTCCTCCTTCTTTTCCTCCTTCTCCTGTGCGCTGTGCGCAGCTGAAGGAGAAAGTAGCGGGACGGCCTTCAGTCCCACTGCAACTCCTACTGGCCAGACCATAGTATTGTAGCGGTTCCCAAATCCGTCTTCAGTACTGAACTTTGCACACGGATAACTCGTGATCGGATAGGAATTTGAAAAGCGATTTTTTGCAACAGACTTGGTTTTAAAAAAATATTGTTTATGATAAAATTGGTTCGAACTCAAAATTCGAAGGTCGGTGTTAGGGGAGCCCTTGCCTTTAAACAATGTAATCTAGGTGCTAGATGTAATCCAATACATACAATCTAATCTACCTACACCTACGTAGTACCAACATAATATATTTGATAGTATGATGTATGTACTTATGTATTTATTTATGTCATATTGAATTGAATTGATTCGATTACATTGTACCTAGAGCAGGAAGATAACAATGATCAGTGTGACACCCCTAATTACCGTACGATGTATTGATCTGCTCGCATTACGTACACTCACCGTTTCGTATACTGCCGATTCGTACCCGCACGTTTCGTACACTTACACTTTCGTACCCATGCCATTACCTACACTGCTTTTGTCGTACACTTGTTGATCGGAACACTTTCATTTCGTACATTTGACACCCCGATTCGTACACTTTTTTGTTCGTACACTTAGAGATACGTACACACACAAATTTGCACAGCTACTGTAACTGTACCTACAGGTCATTCTAATCATACATGCTTGTCGAAATCAACAATAGCTGCATAAGTGAAACTACTAAACTGTCGTTCTGCTCATAACGAAAAGCCTAGTGGATTGGATAGGTCGAGAAGGAAAATTTTCCTATTTGCCCCCAGATTGGCTCAGCCTAAGGTGAAGCCTAATCCTCAGCCTAAGCCTAAGCCTAAGCCTAACCCTCAGCCTAACCCTAACCCTAAGCCTAAGCCTAAGCCTTAGGCCTCAACATAAGCCTGACTTGGCCCATTGGCACAACCACTTGATCAGTTGACGCATCTGTTCCCTGGTTGATCTCTTGCCGCAAATCCCTGCTGAGCGCTTGACTTTTTGACGCATGATTTATTGGCGCACCTACCTGACCTCTTGACATACCCTAGTTTTTCAGGGTTGACCTCTTGACCAACTTAAAATCTCTTGACCAACTACCGATGAAAATTCATTCTTCAAGGACCGAAGAAAAATGTGTATACGTACTGGGAAGTGTACTGTGCTGGCTGCGTTCGCAATGCTTTCTCGCAATTACTCGCGATCAGTTTCGAGCAGTTCCCGATCATATTGTGAACGCTTCGCAATCAATTGCGAGCGAGTTCGCTCCGTCGGAGAAAAAAAGAAAGTCGAAAGAAAAAGGAACGGAAACGCAGGAAGAAATAAGACAGTGGGGCCTATTCATTCAAGCAAAACAATTCCAAAGCAAAAGCATGGTTTTATAGCCAAATTTTCTGCACAAAACGAGGCTTCATAGCAAATATGCGCTGGGTATTTTAGAAACAAAGTGAAGGAACTGTCCAAAGTCCAGCAAATCAAGTAGGAACATAGGCCTACCTGCCTGCCTATAAGTCTGGCCAGAGAGAGTTCGTTGGGATGGGACTCAAGTCGTACTGTGTAGTTTGCATGTACTTCTGCTAAATAGGAGTAGGTACAAGATGCAAGGTCAGAAATTGATGTTTGTGAATCTATTTCATGCAACGCGCCTTGAATGCCATAGCGAACTCTTCTGGCCAGAGTATAGTGCGTTCAGGTCCTCTGTATCTCTCTAAAATCGTGGCCTACTAAGACTTCCAGAGATTTCCAAACTGGCGCAAGACATTTTCGCATCAATAGCACCATGCATTTTTGTGCTATTGCTCGCGAAAAGCTTGTGCGCGACTTCAGAAATTATCGCATCTCTTAGTGCACAGACTATAGTAGGTAGGCTCTGAAAATCCTTGGTAGGCCCGAGTGAATTCCTCCTGGCTGGGCGGCCACTGACACACCTATACTCTGGAAAGGAAAAAGAATGAATGAAATAAAATGTTGTGTTTGCAAACTAATTGCATTGCATCTTGCATTGCATCCTTGTTTGAACGAATAAAACATTCGTGCTTTCACATGCCTGGCAGATTGTTGCCCGTTTCCTTCTTCTCATGCCCTGAATCACCCCTATTCCCGGTATGTTTCGCTTATTGTTCCTGTTTTCCTATGAAAACTTTCCTTTCCTCTCCTTTCCTCTTCTTTTGTTTTGTTTTTCCTCCCAAAATTATGTTGCTCGCAATCGATCGAAATTGTTCGCGATCAATTGCGAGCAGTTTTCAATCTTTTCGCAACTGCTCTCCGATTGGTCGGGTCCGCTCGCGATTGCGTGCGAGCACTCATTTTTTCGCGAGAAAGCATTCCGACCGCAGCCAGCACAGTACCTACCATAGAATGTACGAAACAATTTGTGTACCAGATGCAAGTGTACGAATCGCACTGCAAACAAATTGTGTACGTAAAATTGGGGTACGAATCGAGGAGTGTACCAGGTGGGTCCGGTACGAACTGCAAAATGTACCAAATGAGCAGGGTACGAAAACCGGGGTACGAAACGGGTTGTGTACGTAAGTCGAGCACCCCGATGTATTGATGTGCAGTTGTGTAAGACGAACGTAACGTAGGCAGAGCCAGAATGGTTCGACAAGTTTCGTTCGTACCTTTTGTATATCATCGATCAATAGTCAGTTCATTCGAGTCGTAACTGTATACCGTTCTGTATATTGGTTGTTGTGCTAACAAGAAGACTTTTATTGGTTGAAGCAGCGAGAGAAGTTTTGCTACTGGAAACAGGCGAAAGCCATCGTCCTTCCGTACGTATTGTATTAATTGTTGTCCTGTGTACGGTGCACGTGGATGCGAGCGACGCAGGAGCTGGAGTAGAAGCGGAACGGAGCTGGCAACGTGAAGCCTACTGGTGGTACTGTAATGCCGCGTTTATAACCCCCCTCGAATGTAACCCCCCCCTCGTATATAACCCCCCCCCCCCCTAATCGGCCACTGAAGCTCATTTGCCCTCGTATATAACCCCCAATCATAATCCTATCCCCTATCTCCTATCATATTTTTTGTGACAAATGTGAATTAATGTACAGTTCCGTATAATAAATATGTATGTGTGTGTCATCTCAGGATTATCCACCTGAAATGAATACAGTAACTGTTGTTCTTTACACAATATCCTGTTGTGTGTCCTACAGTAACCTGTATTTCATCGGTGCGTTCCTTTGCCGGTACCCTTGTTTATATGCCGATAAAGCTAATACCGTATTTTTGGGTGTATAGCCCCATGGGGCTATACAAAAATCGAGAGGTCTGATGGGGGTTATACACTGGGGGATATACACTGGGGGGATATACATGGGACAAAATTTATGTTTTTGAGCGGTGTGTAGATGCATGTTTTTGAGCTCAAAAGTATGTGTTTTAGGGCATAATCGCGGTCAAAACAGGGTTATTCTAGTATAAGACATGCTCAGCTAAGCTTATAGGCATGGTAGCATGGTGTAGGAGTAGCTACAGCTAGCTTATGACCAGCTTACATAGGTAGGTTAGGTACCTTCCTGTACATGGGGGGTTATACACCAGGGGGGATATACATAGGACAAAATTTATGTTTTGCCAATGGGGGGTTTTACACTGGGGGATATACTCAGGGGGGATATACACCCAAAAATACGGTAAATTCATTCAAACCGCGAACGACAGTACAAAATCTACGTTTTTTCATAGAAAAGATTACCTCGCTGAGATTACCTCGCCGTCCACGTCAAAATAGACGATATCTATTTTACCCCCAAAGATTAGTACAGCTGCAAATGCAACCGTTGGAGTTGCGAAGAATCTATATGGATATGATCATGGTATACAAGATGATGCGTGGTTTGTTGGACATACCAACGAACCAATATTTTACACGTAGAACGGGTCAGTATTCAAGTAGACAGCACTCATGGGCATTGTTGAAGCGCCGGGTTAGAGCAAACTATGTGGAACAGTTTTTCTCGAACAGGATTGTAAATTTATGGAACTACTTGCCGCAGACCGTGGTTGAATCCCCGTCGATCGCCATCTTCAAGCAAAAACTATGTACCGTAGACTTCTCAAAGTTTTATAAGGGGAGGCTCGTTGCAGACACTATCTCCTCTCCTACTGTTAGGAGCTTGATCCATTGCTGATGCAGTGGAACAGGCTCCAGCCACTTAGGTAAGAAACACCACTGGGATGTAAGAGGGCCAATTGGCCCCAAACAGTGGAGTTTCATGGCATTAGGGCAAAGTGATTTGATATTTTGAGGCCTGGCGTACTGATGTTGATGGGGGCACTGCTGGGTAGCCCGTCAAGTGCGGATGCTTCAGTAGTGCTCCCGGATATTGGTGCATACCGGCTGAATGGCATTTTACCCGGTAAACCGGTAATTTTACCTTTTTTTTAGAAATCCTTACCTGGTAAAACCGGTAAGTCAGAATTTTTACCCAGTAAATCCGGTAAAATGTGTGGCCTAATTTCAGGCGAAACAAGGCCTAATTTCAGGCCTAATTTCAGGTTTTTGGTGGTCGTAACAGTTGTTGCAAAGTTTTGTTGGGGCACAATGACACTTTCAATTCCATTGAATTACGTTACGTAGTACGTACGTACCGCACAGCATGCGAAAGCATAGGTACAGGTGCATGCGTACGTACGTACGTACGTACTAAACAAACATGAACCAAAAAATAACTCCATCTATCTGTACATACAACCTGCTTCCCAATAATTTTTGTTCATTTGATTGGAGAAGTTTTTGGGCCCAATGGAAAGGGAACCTGCGTGCCAATTGCGGATGTCGAGGGTATGAAATGAAACCTAAGCAATATCCTAATGATAATTAGCTTAGATGTTCATGTGCTTGGGTTCGCAAAAAGTCACCAACAAGCACAGAAAGAAAAGGTGTGAAATTTCACAAAAAGTATGTCGAGAACTTAGTACTGCTGCATGAAAACTTGCTTGAAACAGCTCGATCATACATACAGCCATCAATTTTTACCTGGTACTCACAGTGCAAGGTGGTAGGCGGTAAAATCCGGTACCGGCGGTAAAAATTTTTACCGGCTCCGGTAATACCGGCAAGGCCAGGCGGTAAAAGGTAAGCCGGTAAATTTTACCGGCTCAATATTGTCCCGGTACCAGGTAAAATTTACCCGGTAAAGATACCTGCTGCACCAATACTCCCGGATGCATCATTGCGTCGGGCGTACGTACAGTATATTATGTATTTGATTTTTGTTTTGTTTTGCAATATCTTGTGGCTACAGTAAATTTATTTCATCATCATCATCATCATCATCAAAACGCGAATAGAACAACGTTTTACTTCGTTTCACTACAAAAACAGTGCATCTGACAGTTTTCCTTACACTTTCAACCTGATGAACAAAAGTATGGCTCCTTGAAAAGGGTTACTTATGGCAATGTCTGAGATGTTATGCGTAAGTTTTCACCAGATTTCAGGTTATTGCTTCAGAAAACACCCCAAATAAGGTCAAAAATGAGCTCAGGAGGTCAAAAAACCCCATATTGGGCGCTGTTGGAAAATGCCTTCGTATATAACCCCACCCCGTGTAGAACCCCTCCCCGTATATAACCCCCCTAATCGGCCACTAACGTTTTATTAACCCCCGGGGGTTATAAACGAGGCATTACAGTACTACGTACTACGCTGGCTGTAGCAGACTTCTATTCCTACTCGCTGGCAATCGGCAGCTGTCAACAGAACACAGCCGTGGATCTACGTTGCATAGCTCAGGTGCAGACGAACTCATGCTGTCAGGATGTGTATTGGGGTCACTGTACGTATACGTGCATGCTGTATATATACGTGTAGGTATAGTGAGTGCAGTAGGAAGGAACGTAGACAGGCCAAAGACCCCATAACACTATACGAGGGTATATGAGGTCAGGTGGGAGGGGAGCGGGTCCCCCCTCCCCCGAGGCCCAGCCTCTGACGTCAGTCTGACGGGGTGGGGGGGGGGGGGAGGGGGGGGTGTCAGGCCAGTATGGCCACCTATGACGCTGACGGTGCGGGGGGGACGGCCTTTGGGCCAATTCTGACGGTCAGGGGGGTACCCATCCGTTTCGGCTGAAAACCACCTGACGTCATTTGTGCATTAACCCGTATTACTCTTGGACAGGCGTAGGCCGGCATACATGTAGATGCTTCAAAACTTTGGTTGATGATTGCTCACGTTCACTTCCAAGACGTACACCGTATGCGTAGGGTACTATGGGGTAAACCCGGCCACCTAAGCGCCTTTCAACTTGCCGTTTCAGTAAATGGTGAACGAAATAGCTCATGTGAAAGACAAGAATTCCCTTGAAGTATAGCTGGCCGGATTTTTCCTTGGCCGGGTTTACCCCACGCCCACAGTACCCTATATACGTTATTTTCTACGTATGTAGAGTAGACAATAGGAGAGATTACATACATACACATACAGTAGTGGGGTGCAATGTCTTGATAATAACTACATGTGTACAGTACGTGTATTATGGGCGCTTTCATCACGAACTTTTCCTTTTGTGTTCGTACACAATACATGACAGCTATCGAAAACCAAGAATATATAAGCACATACGTATGTGTACGTAATACGTATAGATAAAGGGTATCATGGAGGTAAAGTGGCCAGTTTTGTTAGTGCATTAAACCCGGCCACCCACTTTGAAATAACGCCTCGAGTACTCAGTACCGTATTTACCGGTGCATAGCCCCATGGGGGTATGCAAAAATGGAGAGGTCCCATATGGGGCTATGCAAAGGGGGTTATGCATTGGGGGTTATGCATGGGGCATTTTTTATGTTTTTGAGAGGTGCGCAGAGGCATATTGTTTAGGTCAAAAACACGTTTTTGCCCTTACGGCCTCGCCGTAAGGGCTACCACGTTGAGTTGCCTTAATCATACGGGTATAGGGACCCTACGTAGTATGCTGTAGGATAGGGTTACGTACTGTGTAGGTATAGGACAAATTTCAAATTCTCAATTTGGCGATCCTACGTATGTGGCGGCGATACGCCCCATGATAAAGTTTCGTTGACATTTTCGAGAAGCGAAAGTTTGGTTGACGTTTAGAAGTTTTAGGTGTTCTTGAAAATTAGGGAAAAATTTGGGCGGCCCCGGGTTCGAATCTCACACCGGCTCCCCGTAGGAGTAGAAGATGAAAGCTCTATCGCCTACACCATCGCGACGAACTGGGCAAAAGACGAAAACACAGGATAAGTAGTTGAGCTCAGAGGGACTAATTTGCATGCAAGGCGAAGAGAAAAAACATGTGGTCTGGAGAGTAATTTGCATAGGAAATGTCGACAGTAGAGCCAAAAATAATTTACATGAAAAGAACAGTGTGTTAAAGAGTGGAATTTGCATACGAAAAATAAAAATGCGACGAAAATTGAGACACGTCACAGACTAGAGTTATTTTGTGCTTTTGCTCTGTTGCTGAGCGGCGGCGCTATTGCATTGAAGAATCACAGGGGAAAAATTGTGCATAGTCAGTGAGAAAGGGAATGATTTTCTTCTGAAAGGATCGTATCTTCAACAGCAATTCAAAAGGAGAACTCTCTTTTGGAAGGAGTGCGTGTTCAAGAGCGATTCAATAAAGCAATGCCTGGAATGCTGTGGAAGAAGAACATCTCAAATGGCAGGAGAGAAAAAGCAGGTAATTTTGAAAAGAAGTTCTGCAGCAGATACAGTACTGATAGCTGTACAATAGATTCATTTCTGGACCCACGGGCCCGATCTATTACTGTAAACGGGGAAATTTTCGGAAGAAGGAAATTTTCGGAAAATTCGAACAAAAAATTCTGTCCGAAAATTTTACCGTACGAATTTTTTGTATGTACAGTATATTTCCATGTGCAGTACGTATTGCTAAAAAGAGTCAACGAAACTGAAAAAACGCGCACAAAAGCAACAACACCTTCAGTTGCAGAGCAGTTCACAGGCTCATGTTTAGATTGCTAGCGTGAAGTGTTCATGTCAACGAAACTGTGAATATGTGACCAATATGGTGCTGTGTCCCCTGATACCGTACTTCCGATTTTGCCCACCGTTTTTCTCTGCTTACAAACCTGCTTTACCCATCCGCATCTGCCTGGGGGACCCAAAGGTTTTTCACTGCTGCATGCTGCAACCCTACTTGACCCACGGGCCCGATCTATTACTGTAAACGATGAAATTTTTGGACGGTGGAAATTTTCGGATAAAAAATTCTGTCCGAAAATTTTAACGTCCGAATTTTACCGTCTTTCCTACATACGTAGTCTACAGTACATTCATATGTAATACAGTAAATGTCGCTGTGCGTGCATGCACATTGAGGTCAGACATGTGTCCGAAAATTTCCCCATCCGAAAATACAACTTCAAAACTCAACTCTCCATTCCATACCGCACGCATCCTCTTCTACTACCATTTATCAGCCCTTACATACTGCTACTTGTAAGGGCTTCACTCCTGTTTGGCCCTCAGGACAAACGGCTGGTAATCATTAATATCTGCCGCTCAGACAGCATCTCTACTTCCAAAAGACAGCACACCAGCCTCTACGTACTGCTAATTGTAAGGGCTTCACTCCTGTTTGGCCCTCAGGACAAACGGCTGCTAATCATTAATATCAGCCCTTCAGACTCCTCCACTCACACCTACTGTGCTGGCTGCGTTCGCAATGCTTTCTCGCAATTACTCGCGATCAGTTTCGAGCAGTTCCCGATCATATTGTGAACGCTTCGCAATCAATTGCGAGCGCGTTCGCTCCGTCGGAGAAAAAAAAGAAAGTCGAAGAAAAAGGAACGGAAACGCAGGAAGAAATAAGAAAGGTGGGGCCTATTCGTTCAAGCAAAACAATTCCAAAGCAAAAGCATGGTTTTATTGCCAAATTTTCTGCACAAAACGAGGCTTCATAGCAAATATGCGCTGGGTATTTTAGAAGCAAGTGAAGGAACAGTCCAAAGTCCAGCAAATCAAGTAGGAACGTAGGCCTAACTGCCTGCCTATAAGTCTGGCCAGAGAGAGTTCGTTGGGATGGGACTCAAGTCGTACTGTGTAGTTTGCATGTACTCCTGCTAAATAGGAGTAGGTACAAGAAGCAAGGTCAGAAATTCATATTTGTGAATCTATTTCACGCAACGCGCTTTGAATGCCATAGCGAACTCTACTGACCAGACTATAGTGCGTTCAGGTCCTCTTTATCTCGCTAAAATCGTGGCCTACTAAGAACTTGCAGAGATATCCATACTGGCGCAAGACTATTTCGCATCAATCGCACAAATATTTCCATGCATTTTTGTGCGAAAAGCTTTTGCGCGACTTCAGAAATTTTCGCATTCTCTTAGTGCACAGACTATAGTAGGTAAGCTCTGAAAAGGGAGCGGCTCCTTGGTAGGCCCAAATGAATTCCTCCTGGCTGGGCACTGACACACCTATACTCTGGAAAGGAAAAAGAATGAATGAAATAATTATGCGTTTTCAGTTCATTTGCAAGCCATATCGTAGCATATGGCAGGCACATGTTGTGTTTGCAAACTAATTGCATTGCATCTTGCATTGCATCTGTTTGCACGAATTAAGAACAATTCGTGCTTTCACATGCCTGGCAGATTGTTGCCCGTTTCCTTCTTCTCATGCCCTGAATCACCCCTGTTCCCGGCATGTTTCGCTTATTGTTCCTGTTTTCCTATGAAAACTTTCCTTTCCTCTCCTTTCCTCTTCTTTTGTTTTGTTTTTCCTCCCAAAATTATGTTCCTCGCAATCGATCGAAATTGTTCGCGATCAATTGCGAGCAGTTTTCAATCTTTTCGCAACTGCTCTCCGATTGGTCGGGACTGCTCGCGATTGCTTGCGAGCACTCATTTTTTCGCGAGAAAGCATTCCGACCGCAGCCAGCACAGTAGAATGGTTGCCTTTTTATAAGCTGCTTGTTAGGGCATAATTGAGGTCAAAACAGGGGTATTCTAGTACAATACACCCCCAAGCAGGCTTAT
>JASAMW010000280.1:0-40163 GCA_030247985.1 Epsilonema sp. ZAB3_2
CCCGAGGGCTTTTCCACCTCGCTTCCTGTGGGAATTCCTGTGTTCTCTGCATCCTAGCCTACATTCTGCACCTACGTACGTCCAAACAGCCGTAATTAGCTACCATCTACCGCAAAACTCCGTCACATATAAAAACTTATGGCACATCGTTTTCATTTTTTCCGATGGTCGTTTTCGATAAAAACAATGATGACAAAAACAGTGGCAAATAGGTGTTTTTCTTTTATTTATTACATTACATGGCTAAAATCGCCCAGCAGGAGAAATTTTTGCATGATAGGCAGCTAAAATTTCAGCAGAAGTGCATGAAAATTGCTTGTGAAATCACGATTTCAATCTAGTCTCGGTCTCGCCTAAATTAGGCATTAAAACTTAAAAAAAAAAGAGCGAGACCGAGAATTTGAAAATTGTAAAAAAAACACCAAGACAGAGACCGAGATCGCCAAAAATGACCGAGATTTCCGAGACCGAGACCGAAAACCACAGTCTCGGCCTAAGTCGACCAAGTAACCAGATACGTTTTTCCCGTTTTTAACTTTTTTCTATACGGTAGTCACTACTATTAGGAGTACTACTTGCTACTACTACCTAGAGATGGGCCCGGAGTTTTCTCGGTCTCGGTCTCGGTCTCGGAAATCTCGGTCATTTTTGGCGATCTCGGTCTCAGTCTCGGTCTCGACTTCAGAATTTTCAAATTCTCGGTCTCGATCTCGGTCTCGCAACTTTCAAGGCCTATTTTAGGCGAGACCGAGACTAAATTGAAATCGTGGCTTCACAAGCAATTTTCATGCATTTTCGCTGAGATTTTAGCTGCCTATCATGAAAAAATTTCCCCTGCGGGGCGATTTTAGCCATGTAAGTGTAGAAAATAGTAAGTGGAGCGCCCCTATTCGCCAAGTGTTTTTTTCGCAGTTAAAATTTTCATAAAAAAAACGACCATCAGAAAAAAGATAGAGAAACGAAATTCCAAAAGTTTTTATCAAAATGTGACGGAGTTTTGCGGTAGATGGTAGCTAATTACGGCTGTTTGGACGTACGTAGGTGCAGAAATGTAAAAAAGGCCTAGATCTCGAGAACACAGGAATTCCCACAGGAAGCGAGGTAAGGAAAAGCCCTCGGGCATAAAAACCACCGTACATACTCTTTTACTTCTCCGTTGAGCGCAATCTCCAGCAAACTCGCATCAGAATAAATACAGACAAATTCCATAGAGCCGAGCAATACGTACATGTCGCGACAAAAGAAAAGGGCTCGACTGACCCGAACAAAACAGGTCACACGACACGCAACAAGTTACAACAACTGCGCCGTAAAACATGCTGAAATTAGCATAAGTCGGTGCAAGCACACAAATATGCAAATTAAATGTATGTATAATATGTGCGTACGTATACATATAACACGTAATTGGGCGAACTACTTACTAATTGCAAAAGCAAATTGCGCATACGCAACATACTTTCTGCCTTTCACCAGTTTTCCAGAGGTCATATCCATTTGAAAACTGAAGACACATCCCTATTGAAAGACAATACTGTAGAAGGAGCAAAACGAAACGCATATGGACAACGTAACGTGCTGGGTCGCTAAGCTCTTCACTACTCCCAAGTGCATACCTACCTATCCCATAATTGGCAAAACATAAAATCTGTCGTATGCAGATCCCCTGGTGTATAATAGCCCCATCTACTGTAGGATACCTGAACCTACCACGTTAGCTTGTCAATAGTTACATAGCTATTGCTACTCTTACACCAAGCTAATATGCGCCAGGGGCTATACACCGGTGAATAGGTACCTTATCGTCGGCAACCCATAGCAATTTCCCATTTGTCTCACAGCAGATACAGATGGCTGCACCTCCAGTTTTACAAGTGCCAGCCTACAACAGTACGTGCAAACCTTCACACGCATCCATTCCTACAATGCCTAACTGGCAATTGGCAGAGCTCGTTACCATGCAACTTGCTATAAAACATGTACGTACCTTTATGTATTTTCCAGTAGAGATATTCACAACTTGTACCAAACCTTTCTGATTACCTGTCTATACACAATAGCAAAAGGAAAATTGCAACATCACTGTAGGAATCATGCAATTACGTAAAAGAAGGAGCAAGCGCACACACCACTCTACAGTTTTTGTCTCCTTACGACAATGAGATTATTATTCATGGGTTGAAAGCAGCAGCATAACACAGGGCAAGAATCCTCAACAGCTCGAATGCATTCGCCTGAGTTCGGATCCCATACTCTGAGACTGCAATCCAGCGAACAAGACACCAGAATATCATTGGTGAGTGACCAAGCAAAATCTAAAGAAATGCAAACGCATGATACGTAAGATAATCTGCGTTCAGCAAAGCGACGTATACATACATACTGTACGTTCAACGTACATTTTCCATGGCTGTACATGCTGTCGACCGCTTCAGTGGAAGAACCTACGTCGCTTATCTGAATGCGACATCACTCTGGCAGAGATGCTGCCTTGCGTTGCGTTTGTCTGAAGCATACGCATTGCTACCTGTTACTCCGGATGTGTGACCGTTCAGAAGCAAAATAACTCGTCCCTTTTCTGGAGAGCTGGCGATATTGCAGATGGACACAGTACCGTCCATCGAGGCGACAGCCAATCGATCTCTCTCATCAAATGCAAATCCAAGTCGACTCACTGCAACAAGAAACTAGCCCCACCTACCTACAGTACACAACACAACCCAACAGAAGCACACGTTTACTACCCGGAAGTTTTCGTTTTGCTGGACCACAGTACATTTGTAGACCTCTGCGTAATGCTGTACCTACATGTACAAAGTATGGCGCGTGCGTAGACAGTTTGCTAAATAAGCGGACCTCTCCATTCGCAACTCTACGTACGCGTGCACCGTACTCTACAGTGCGTGGAGTGGACCGCTGTGTAGGTCCAGCATACGTAGAGGTCAACAAATGTACTGTGGTCCAGCAAAACGGACGGCTCCTGGTATCTCGCGTCGTAGGTTGTACTTGTTATTCTGCGTCATTGTACATGGATACCTTGTACACATGCAGGACTCTTTTTTACCAGCTTTCTTATGCTGCTCGAATACGTGGTGTACTCCGGCGAAAGAGTAGTTTTCGGCGATGCTCGTGTAGCCAACCAGCGCCCTACTGGCTTCTGCGTCCGCCGTCGGTACAATAGGAGGCGCGAGGGCGACGGAAGATGAGCGATCAGCGGCGGAAGAAGACAGAAGTGCGCCGCCCCCCGTCCCCGATTCAGCCTCCAACGTCAGCTCACTCGAGCTGCGAATGCTCAGCGAAACGACTCTTCGTACCCCTCAAAATAAACAACGCGGCAACATCTTCCAAATTGTTGATTGACATTGCATATGGGGTACTGAGTAGGGAGGGGGGGAGGTAGCAGCCGACAAAAACCTGAGGCGCAAAATGCCACATTCACCTCTTTGCTCTCTGGCTCTCTCCCTGACTTTCACCTCTGGCAGCCTAATTTTGGGGCGCAAATGGAAAACTGGAGCGGAAATACGCCTCAAGTTACCACGTACCTACCCCCAGGGTACTGTGGGGGTAAACACGGACACCTAAACTTTTCTGATCTTTTCACTTCAGCAAATGACGAACATGGTAGCTCATTTGAAAGAGGAGAGTTCACGGAATCGATTGGTAGAATACACTTGTCTCAATCGGTCGTAGGGTTGCTGAGATATACTAGGTGTCCGGGTTTACCCCACAGTACCCTTCATAGACAGAAGACTGATCGTACCCTTCTCCCATGCTGACGCCGTATCGCTGTGAGAAGCTGCGTCCGCTGTTTCAGATACTGCTTCCGAATGCTCGGATCTTTCTGCAACAATAATGTGTTGGCTTTACTGGCAGACATAGACTAGACATAGAGCACATGTCATGTCAAAAACGCGGGCAAAAAAGCAAGGAACGTCCCATCAGTCCGCCGTATCGTTGTGCACCGTGCCTTTGTAGACCTCAATAACAGACATGGACTCACACAGCCAGCGGTCCACGCCGTTGTAGAGTACGGCGCCCTACGTACTTTGTACATGCAGGTCCAATAATAGAGGTCTACAAAGGCACGGTGCACAACGATTCGGCCACTTGAGGGTTCAGCGATAGTTGTTTCCTGGCCGGCAGTGACAGATAGAACGAAACTCATTAGCGGATTTTTATGTCTGTTTCACGCATTTCTTTCTATGAGCGCAGCACAAGCAAAGGCCTGGTGAGACAACTCTCGTTGGGACGAACCACCCTGCCTGTATTCAACATGCTTTATTCGTACGTACATTATCCTTGCAATGATCCCTTAGGAGTTGACTTCGACGTCGAATGTACAAGGTACCTTCAATTAAAGACAAATACCTAGCTAGCACATGCAGTTTCATGGCCACTACAGTTGGATAGCACTTACGGAAACTAGGATTATTCGGTGTTCTGTAGGTATTAAAACGAGCATCCGCACGGCCAATACTTGCCGCCATTCATTAGACATGTTCCTTCCAGACCTCAAAAGCATTCGCCAGCTCCGAAAACCGACTACACAAACATTCTATGTGCGCGTGGCAATCAACCAAACAACAGTATTCTCTCTCGGATAACGCCGATGATACCCAAAGTACATATTACACTGCGACTTCGCGATAAGCTTTTACTTTGGCAAAAAACGATATTGAACACTGGACAGTTCGGTGAAAAGGCAGAAACCTTACCTATGTACAATGTCGACAATTCAGGGATGCAAGTAATACAGTGTGCATAATACAGAGGATATGCATGCAGGAAAAAATTCGGCCCACTGCGTACCTTCGTTCGAGCAGGAGAATTTGGCAAACGAAACAACGGTGCAAAAAACGACGACGAAAAGACTGTGCGAGGATTATTTGGATTTTTAGCTTTCAATGGTTGCGGCACCTTCTCAGGTGACGATAGAGCATGACTGGGGTTAGGGTGGTCCGAATTACCCGCAATATCACGCACCACGCTACGCCCACACACACAGTATAGAAGCCCGCGCAGTCATCCACAGGCAACAAACAACGCGTTAGATTCATTTGACATTCGGTCTACCAAAGTGCATTGCATGCCAAAGCCGCATAATTACCAGCTCACAAACATTCGAGCTGCTCTCCCTTCTTCAAGCAAATACAGAATTCCCAATCTCCATAATAAACAAGAGATACCATTGATAGTACTACAGACAAGAATCCATCATACTGTATGTCGTACGGAAGGGAAATAGCCCGGCTACACCGAGAATAAATTTTCTGCGTCAATCATTGACATCAGACAATCAGCTCTCTTCCTGCTATTCTGGTCCACCCTGCAAAAAGACAGAAACGGCGTCATAATCACTCTACGAACCGGAAAAGGGCTGCGGTAGTAACAATGGAACTCTGTGCTTGCACAAAGTGACAAAGTGCTTTTCAGAAGTCGCGCGAGATTTTTGGTGCGAAATATACCGTCTACGTGAACTTTCCACTGTGTTATTTTACTGTTTATTTCCGCAAAAAAGCCTTGCGCGACTTGGATTTCACATTCTCTCAGTGAACGGACTAGTACTCACCTTTCCACACTCTCCTTGGAATTTGACCGACTGGACCTCTGCTTTCGTTTTTCTCTATCCCGATCTCGACTGGAGCGGTCTCGATCCCACTGGAGCGACCGCGACTCGACCTCTGTCTCCACTCGATCTCTGTCAGATGGATCTGTCGATCTCGATAGAATCGATATCGATCATATCGCGACTTGATCGTCCATCACGATCGCGACTTGATCGTTCATCACGATCGCACTTAATCGTCCATCACGATCGCACTTGATCGTCCATCACGCTCCCCTGCACCTACAAGCAATCAGGCACAAGTGAGCACACTGTAATAAAAGTGGCACCACAAGAACTAATAAATCTGCTGATTCCGAAGTAAGCGAATCTTTATCTCTTGGAATTTGGAATATTCATGAGTTCTTGTTTAGAGCAACTATTCAGAAAGCGCTACGAGACATTACATAGGAAAAGGTCTCTACTTGTTGTGAACTGACAGCAAGTTCAAATCCACGACATACTGGACGTGCTCTAGAATAAAATTGAAAGGAGACGATATCTATACGAACCAGTCATCCACGCCACCACACTCCTATATGCGTGGTCTGTAGCTAAAAATCGGTATGTTACCGAAAATATCCTACATTTCTTCATACGTCACACATAAAACGCGTGTCTTGTTCGCCCAATAAAGAGTATAAAAAGACTCTTAGAATGACTTTAGCTAAGCGGAATCCAGTGATTTCGTCAATATCATTGCTGCAAGTTGCTCACATCAACGTGCAACAACACAAAAGAAGACAATGGACCAGTTGCGCTAAAAATTAATATGGATGGTACCAACTGGCCCATCGATCTGATATTACACCTTTTTCAGTGCATTTTCTGGATGGACGAGGAAACAGAACGCACTGAAAAGTGTAGGCATGTAAAAGGGTCAGCTCGCAACCACCCATAATTCTTACGCAACTGGTCCATACCTATATTATCTGGCTACTACATACTTCTCTGTTGTAGCTGTATCCGCATACAATGCTGTGCACAAATTGTACACATGTACGTTTATGCCTCTGTAGGCGTAACATACCACAATAACAATAAGGAAGGGGTGGACAAAACCACTGGATTCCAGTCGGCTTCCACTCAAAAGTACGAAGAAAATCGGGTTCGGAAAGGTTTCGTACGGTACCCGGCTTGAGCTTCTACATGTACTCGATATACATACATAGGATACAGATACTATATGTGCGTTTCGCACAGAACCGAGTGAGCAATTCATCGTATCTCTTACGTATCTTCGGTGGACAAAAAGCGAACCCCCGGCCTAGGCAGAGGAGCTCACCACGGCGATTCAAGCTCGAACAAACAAGGCACAAACGTACAGCAGATTGCACCTCAGAGCGCTCGCTAAAGAATAACCCAGTACATCTCAACAAGATGCAATCTCATTCGCATTCGGCCTGGTCTACTGAAAGCAGCTAGGCCATTACATACCGTACGCGTGTACATACATACCGTATTTACCGGCCGGGGCTATGCAAAAATTAAGAGGTCTAATATGGGGCTATGCATTGGGGGTGGTAATGCATGGGGACATTTTTTTATGCGTTTGAGAAGTGCGCAGGAGGCATGCTATGCACCGGTAAATACGGTAAGTGAATAGTATGAAGCATAGGTAAAGATGACAGCGAAATTGTGCTACCTTTTCCGACTGCTGCGTCTGTCTCGATCTCTGCTTCGACTTCTGCTTCTACTTCGCCTAAAAATATTATTACTGGCTACATATTTATAATAATATGTATACAGCGTCTTTCAGCCTACGCTCCACTCGCGAATGCTATAATATTTTTGACCCTCAATGTACCGAATTGCATCATGAAATGCAAGCCCTCACTATTCCTGTTGCAGAGGCAGGGGCTACAGCGCTCAAAATTTTGTCACAACTTCTGGAATATTGACTGCGCAGGGTTCAAAAGTATCTGTGTTAGCATAAATTAAACGAACAGTAGGATGGATTGCTTGCTTTGCTTTACCGGCGTCGTCTGTTCTCTTTCTCTTCATAGTCATCCTCTCCTCTGTCTCTCTCCCTTCGCCTGTCTCTGTCTCCTCCTTTCGCCACGCGTTCCGCCCTTCGTCTTGGCGCCTTCTCCTATAATCACCAATCAAAACTCTCGCGTACAGACTCGCCGCGAATAATAATATTTACGATATGCGGTAACGCGACTGGGTTGGTCGAACCAGCGACCCTGCGGTATTTAGTGAAACTTTGAATCGGTGCCTGCGGGGTCGTCGACGTCATTTGTTGTCAATTCTTCTTTTCACTCGCTCCTTTTCCGCTCCCAGATGATTGAACAAGGTGGACGACCCCTCAAGCACCGATCCAAGCTTTCACTAAATACCGCGAGGTCGCTATCGACCAACCCAATCGCGTTACCGCATATCGTACATACTCATGCCTACTACGCAAATGAGAGGCAAAAAAGCAGGGCACTGACCCTAAGTTCGGCAAGCTTTTCTCGGAGAAAGACGAAGCCCATGTGTAGTTTCCCGCCGAAATGGTCAGCTAGTCGACGGTCGTTGTCGTGTATGCCGAGGTAGGCAGAGCAGACTTCGCACACCCGCAGCTTCTGCTGCTGATAACTGCTGGCTGGCATGGAACCACGGTATTCATCTAACAGCAACATAACACAGAGACATCGGCACGGTACTGTATTCGGGGTGGGGTATGCAATTTTGGGGTCCTAAAGGCTATGAGCTTTCGAGGTATGTAGTTTTTTCAACATATGGATGGGAGTGGGGTTATGTGAGGGGGAGGGTTGGGGGGTGCTGTACATACCCCCAGCGACACCAGGCCGACGTCAGACACATAATACGCACTAAAACTCCGAAAGAATATAAATAATATTCTACATACAGTCTGTCAACGGCGAATCAGTATAGAAATACATATCAGTGTTTTCGTACGAAAATTGCGCAGTTCTTCAAGAACAGAGGCCCACAGGCAACTATAGCCTGGCCAGTAAGAGTTCGCTATGCACTCAAGGCGCGTTGCGTAAAATAGATTCACAAATGCGGATTTTTGTCCATGCTTCGTGTACAGCTATTTAGCAGAAGTACATGCACTACGCACGACGACTTGAGTCCCATAATGCAACTCTCTCTGGCCAGACCATACTGGCTACCGTCAGACGAGCGCATAAAACGATATGCATTATATTACATACATCTGCTTCCTGTTTGGATTCCGCAGTTCTTCAACTTTCTCCATCATTTTCAAAGATTCGTCTACTTTTCCTTCGCTACCCAATCTCTCCGCTTCCCAACCTTGCCTTCTCCTCGTTCATGCCAACACTTTGTCTGCCTAACAGCCTCGCATTTCTCAACACTATCCCCACTTTTGGGCATAATAATACACATCGGAGACACATCCATCGCTCACACGTATGTACGTCCTCGGCGAATGGGAAGCAGGGAGTTTTCTTTCCAGGGTGCAGCCGAGCGCACTTGCAAAACCGCTGCATAATCTCCAATCGATGAGTCTATTTAAGAAGCCCTGTAGCAAACCTTTTCTTGCAGTTCAGCGCCATCTCTTCTTGTGTATCCTCCAGTCGCCTTTTAGCTGCCTCCGTCTTCCTATCACATTCACAAAAACCGCTCCAATTAATCCAAAGCCTAAAAAAACCAACTGACATCGCCTCGCCGGCCAGATGAGAAACTCGTTTTGTAAGAGCAGCACAGACATTCCACGTACAAAACACAAACCGTAGCCACATACTTAGTATGGTCATGAATACTTATAACGCATTATGAACTATAATATACCGCCTGCTGCTATTGCTTACATCTAGGCGTAGAAGTAATCCTTGCCAGTTTGCTGCTGAGCTTTTTGAAAATCCGCTCTCAGTGCCACGTCATGATGCTTACGACAATCTCCCAAATCCATTCGCTAAGAGAAGACAATATCAATCAGTGACTCAAAACGCATATAAGGTCTACTACCGCAGGTAAATATATTGATACGTTCATTGAGCATTGTGCATATTTCCGGAATATAGCCCCCACGGCTATACAAAAATTGAGGGAAGTCTATAGGTTACACAGTGGGATAACATAGGGATAGGTACGTACGACATGGGACAATATTTATGTCTTTGAGAGGTGTGTAGGTGCATAGCTTTAGGTCAAAAGCAGGCATCTTAGTGATAAATGGGTCAAAATAAGGCCTGCATAGTTAGGTCTGCAGGCACATAGCTTCGTGTCGGTGTAGGAGTGATTGCATAATGAGCCACATAGTATTTATAATTATAGTCGGCAGCAAGAGTTGGCATGGCGCATGCGTAAAATGGATTCAAAATGCGGATTTCTGTCAATACGTACAATGGGGTAGACGGTCAAAAAATATCTTTCAGTGGTTTAGCAACATAAGAGGTATGGGAGTAATCGCGCATTTAATTGAGTTGAACGGGAATAGAATTGTTTTGAGTGCATACTCAATTTCCTGCAATCAATCATCAAATCACAACTACTCATCTCAGTGCTGCAACATCCACCTCTCCACACATCTTATTCAGGGCTGCGCCATCCCAGTCGTCGATTCCCTCAAATATCTGGGCGTGATGCTTGATCCCCAGCTCTCCTCTCCAAGCACGTGTTATGCTGCGAGAAGGAAGGCGCGCTTGGCGTTGTACAGAGTGTACGGCAGGTATGTGCCAAACCCACCTTCCAGCTATTTACAAAACAAGATCTTCCCATGCTTTTCACGCTTCCATGTCTTGCCCACAGAACCATGGTTAAGCTAACGCACTCACCTCTTCGTCGCGTTAGCACAATGACTTGAGGCTTAGTTATGCTAGTATCTCATCACAATCTTACAACGCCAAACTGTCTCAGTACAACGCCTCCGCCACTACCTCTGCTTGTTTCCGCGCCCCTCCTATCCTCGCAGCAACGCAGACAGTGTCGCGGGCAGCCGCACCAGGTGCAACTATAAGCAGGCGACCACGTCAAACCCCGCTACTTCTTTCCCCTCACAGCATCAGAGTCTGGAACATGCTCCAAAATCTTTTGATCACTCCGTGCCTTATCAATAAACATCTCAGACCAATCACCACACACCAACCAAGCGCAGCTGTACTCGCCCCCTCCCACCAATCGACCTCCCACATTCATTTTATATATTTGAGATAAGCGTGTTCATCAAGTTGGAGGAATGTAACGCAATGTTCGAGGGCCCCTTTCGGTTCCATTCAGTGTGACAAAAACCCCTCCCCCAATAGACCTTTATTTCATGATAAATCCTGATTTCTATTATTTATTTAAAAATTGTAAAATAGTAAGTAATTGTATGTATGTAGTATGTATTTATATGTTAGGGTAGTGTTTTTGTGTATGTGGATAATAAATTCTATTTTTTTTTTTTATACTTTTGGTAGGGATTTTTTAATTGTTTGTTTTTTTTTACGTTTTATTTTTTTCTTTTCCCGCTATTGATCCGCTCAAGGATCAACCAAAGTTACAATAACATCTCAAGTGTATCAGGTACCCCAATGAAGCCATATCATACATGAGCAAAGAATATAACACAAGTCTGAACATGCTTGCAAAAAGTAAAGATCTCTCTTTATCTGTCATGGTATGGTTCAAAACATGTTTGAACCTTTTAAAAATTGTCAAGCACCCTCACCAATTTTCGCATACCTAGCATTCTGAATTTCAGAGTTGACATCACTACACTGGCTACACTACAAAAACTCGAATTTTTCAGTACCCAATAAGCTAAGGATGAAACATGTTTTGCCTAACTATGAAAAAAATAATTCAGACTAAATTTTTAGTGACATCACTACACTTGGCTGACATACAAAAAGTACGAGATTTTTAGTACCCAATAAGCTAAGGAACTAGGAACTTTTTGCCCAACTAAGGAAAAAATAATTAGTCAGACTAATTTTCTTAGTTGACATCACTAGATGACATCATTAGTGGATGGCCTCGATACAAGTGAGCTCACTACAAAACCATACCTCGATACACGGGAGATAATAATCAAGCAACAGCAGCTCAATTTTATTTATATCATCTTTTGACAATTACCCCTGGAGGCTGATGGCTCAATTGTAGTGTGCATGTCTGGAAATCCAAGGTCCTGACAAACCGCTAGCGACAACAGCCTCTTAGCAGCAGCTTCCCTTAAACTTCAGTGGGAGCAAGTGTATCAGGTACCCCAACACCAGTGACTACTTGAAAAGTGCAGCAGCTTCCCTCACAATTATGGCAGCAAGTGTATCGAGGTACCCTGACTGAATGTATCGAGGTACACACCAGCAGAATCAACTGCAACTTGCGCAACAAATGAATTGGAACGGCCCCCGCAAAGCAGATGCCAACTAATCCAACTACCATTCAGGCAAAAATGATTCAACAGAAGTCAGAAGAAAAGTGCTAAAACCTGCTTCGCTCCTCGACAAAGAAAATAGGGCGACAATAAGAAACGGAGGAACAATCTGGGAACTTCTGATGACGTCATAAAACGTGCAGGTTCGATTCCCACACCTCTCGTTTGCTGCTCTCGCTATGACGTCATCAAAAGTCCCCAGATGTTCGTCCTATAGTAGTAGCTAAGCTCTTAGCATCCCTAGATCCTTAGCATCCCTAGATTCTTAGTATCCCTAGATGCTTAGCATCCCTAGATCCTTAGCATCCCTAGGGTGCCTACTTATAGTAGTTCCGTGTACTTTCTAGATGTCTGTGTTCTAAGTGACACAGACCTCTAAATAAGGCCTCACCTAGAGGCAAGAAGTCTGTGTTATGGTTCTAAACGTCTAAGAAGTGAGGAATTTTTAGGCCACATAACGTACACAGCGTGAACGGAAACGGAACAACGCGGTGAATCCCGTGGTTTCCTATTCTTTGTATGCTATTTGTGAAAATGTCGGCGACAGATCAGATGCGATTGATGATCAATCAGCTGATGGGCACAGATGCTCTTCAGACTGGCAGTGGCGAAGAGCAGATTCCCTTCACTGATCACCAAGTCTGTCGCGCTTTTCTCGTCGGTTGCTGTCCGCACGAAGTCCTCGCATCCACGGTATAGGTACATCTCCTTTCTTTATCTACCGTATTTGCCGGTGTATGTCCATCCCCCTAAAGTTTACCCTCTATTATTGACAAAGCAGAATTACTCCTAAATATTGTATATTCATCATGTTTTATTCAGCACAACATATACGTACGTGTGATCTGTAATATGTTGTGGCTAGGATCGCCCATGCACATAAGCGAGCAAGAAACGAGCTATCCCTAACTTTATCATATAACAGGTACATACGTACAGTACATACAATTGACTTACGGTATGTTGGTACAATAATATATTTACAATAAATAACGTCATGAAAACAATCGGCAGAGCAAAATCTCATGGGGATCCGTGTATCATGTGGAAAGTAAGACGAGCCAGGGGGTCTATGTGCGGGGGGAGGGGTTTTTGTCACAGCTGGGAATGGAACCCCGAAAGGGCAGGAGCGGCGGTGCCGCCCCTGCGAACCAGGTTGGCGTTACATTCCTCCAACTTGATGAACACGCTTATCTCAGAATCCTTCAACATAGTACAAAATTTCTTTACAGTTGGAAGTGGTGGGAGGTCGATTGGGTGGGAGGGGGCAGAGGTACCAGCTGCGCTTAGGGGTTGGTAGTGGTGAGTGATTGGGTCTGAGATGTTAGTATTGATAGAGGCAGCGGAGTGATCAAACAGGGATTTTGGGAGCATGTTCCAGACTCTGATGGCTTGGTAGAGGGGAAAGAAGTAGGCGGGGTTTGACCCGTTGGGTTCGCCTGCTATCATAAGTTGCACCTGGTGCGGCTGCCCGCGACACTGTCTGCGTTGGCTAGCGCGAGGATCAGGAGGGGCGCGGCAAAGCAAGCCAGGAGGTAGTAGCGGAGGCCGGTTAGGTACTTGAGAACCAGGGTCATTTGGCGTTCGGTACAGATTTGTGATAGGGGGCTCCAGGATAGCCTAGCCAGTAACTCATCATAACTAGCCTCATAGTCATTGGTAGCTAAGCGCGCAGCGAAGAGGTGAGTGCGTTCAAGCTTTAACCAGTGGGTTCTGGTCGAGGGGCAAGACATTGGGAAGGCGTGAAGAAGCATGGGAAGGATCTTGGTTTTGTAAAGTAGCTGGAAGGTGGGTTTGGGCACATACCTGCCGTACACTCTGTACAAGGCGCCAAGCGCGGCCTTCGCTTTGCTCGCAGCATAACACGTGTGCTTGGAGAGGGAGAGCTGGGGATCAAGCATCACGCCCAGATATTTGAGGGAATCGACGACTGGGATGGCGCAGCCCTGAATAAGGATAGGGTGGTGGAGAGGTGGGATTCGTTTGGCAGCACTGCAGATGAGTAGTTGTGATTTGGATGGATTGATTGCAAGGGAAAGTTTGGAGTATGCACTCAAAACAAGTTCTATGTCCGCGTTCAACTCAAGTTCAGAATGCGCGATTACTCCCATGGACCTCTGTATGTTGCTAAACCACTGAAAGATATGTTTTTGAGCCGTCTGGATTTCCCCGCAGTGTGTACGGTATTGACAGAAATCCGCATTTGTGAATCCATTTTACGCAGTGCGCCATGGCCAACTCTTGCTGGCCAGACTATAATTATAGAATACTATGTAGGGGCTCATTATAGCAAGTCACTCCTACACCGACACGAAGCTATGTGCCTGCAGACCTAACTATGCAGGCCTTATTTTGACCCATTTATGCACTAAGATGCCTGCTTTTGACCTAAAGCTATGCACCTACACACCTCTCAAAGACATAAATATTGTCCCATGTCGTACGTACCTATCCCTATGTTATCCCATGTGTAACCTATCAGACTTCCCTCAATTTTTGTATAGCCGTGGGGGCTATATTCCGGCAAATATGCACAATGCTCAATGAACGTATCAGATAGTATTTACCTGCGGTAGTAGACCTTATATGCGTTTTTGAGTCACTCGATTGATATTGTCTTCTCTTAGCGAATGGATTTGGGAGATTGTCGTAAGCATCATGACGTGGCACTGAGAGCGGATTTTCAAAAAGCTCAGCAGCAAACTGGCAAGGATTACTTCTACGACCTAGATGTAAGCAATAGCAGCAGGCGGTATCATTATAAGTTCATAAGTGCGTTATAAGGTATTCCATGACCATACTAAGTATGTGGCTACGGTTTGTGTTTTGTACGTGGAATGTCTGTGCTGCTCTTACAAAACGAGTTTCTCATCTGGCCGGCGAGGCGATGTCAGTTGGTTTTTTTAGGCTTTGGATCAATTGGAGCGGTTTTTCAGTGAATGTGATAGGAAGACGGAGGCAGCTAAAAGGCGACTGGAGGATACACAAGAAGAGATGAGCGCTGAACTGCAAGAAAAGGTTTGCTACAGGGCTTCTTAAATAGACTCATTCGCATTGGAGATTATAGTGCAGCGGTTCTTGCAAGTGCGCTCGGCTGCACCCTGGAAAGAAAACTCCCTGTCTTCCCATTCGCCGAGCGTACGTACATACGTGTGAGCGCATGGCATGTGTCTCCGATGTGTCAATTATTATGCCCAAAAGTGGGGATAGTGCTTGCAGAAATGCGAGGCTGTTTCAGGCAGACAAAGTGTTGGCACTGAACGAGGAGATAGGCAAGACGTTGGCTGAAGCGGAGAGATTGGGTAGCGAAGGAAAAGTAGACGAATCTTTGAAAATGATGGAGAAAGTTGAAGAACTGCGGCAATCCAAACAGGAAGCAGATGTATGTAATATAATGCATATCGTTTTATGCGCTCGTGCTGTACGGTACGCCAGTATGGTCTGGCCAGAGAGAGTTGCTATTATGGGACTCAAGTCGTCGTGCGTAGTTTGCATGTACTTCTGCTAAATAGCTGTACACGAAGCATGGACAAAAATCCGCATTTGTGAATCTATTTTACGCAACGCGCCTTGAGTGCCATAGCGAACTCTTACTGGCCAGGCTATAGTTGCCTGTGGGCCTCTGTTCTTGAAGAACTGCGCAATTTTCGTACGAATACACTGATATGTATTTCTATACTGATTCGCCGTTGACAGACTGTATGTAGCATATTATTTCTATTCGTTCGGAGTTTTAGTGCGTATTATGTGTCAGACGTCGGCCTGGTGTCAGCTGGGGGTATGTACAGCACACCCCCAACCCTCCCCCTCACATAACCCCACTCCCATCCATATGTTGAAAAAACTACATACCTCGAAAGCTCATAGCCTTTGAGGATCCCCAAAATTGCATACCCCACCCCGAATACAGTACCGTGCCGATGTCTCTGTGTTATGTTGCTGTTGTAGACTGAATACCGTGGTTCCATGCCAGCCAGCAGTTATCAGCAGCAGAAGCTGCGGGTGTGCGAAGTCTGCTCTGCCTACCTCGGCATACACGACAACGACCGTCGACTAGCTGACCATTTCGGCGGGAAACTACACATGGGCTTCGTCTTTCTCCGAGAAAAGCTTGCCGAACTTAGGGTCAGTGCCCTGCTTTTTTGCCTCTCATTTGCGTAGTAGGCATGAGTATGTACGATATGCGGTAACGCGATTGGGTTGGTCGATAGCGACCTCGCGGTATTTAGTGAAAGCTTGGATCGGTGCTTGAGGGGTCGTCCACCTTGTTCAATCATCTGGGAGCGGAAAAGGAGCGAGTGAAAAGAAGAATTGACAACAAATGACGTCGACGACCCCGCAGGCACCGATTCAAAGTTTCACTAAATACCGCAGGGTCGCTGGTTCGACCAACCCAGTCGCGTTACCGCATATCGTAAATATTATTATTCGCGGCGAGTCTGTACGCGAGAGTTTTGATTGGTGATTATAGGAGAAGGCGCCAAGACGAAGGGCGGAACGCGTGGCGAAAGGAGGAGACAGAGACAGGCGAAGGGAGAGAGACAGAGGAGAGGATGACTATGAAAGAGAAAGAGAACGACGACGCCGGTAAAGCAAAGCAAGCAATCCATCCTACTGTTCGTTTAATTTATGCTAACACAGATACTTTTGAACCCTGCGCAGTCAATATTCCAGAAGTTGTGACAAAATTTTGAGCGCTGTAGCCCCTGCCTCTGCAACAGGAATAGTGAGGGCTTGCATTTCATGATGCAATTCGGTACATTGAGGGTCAAAAATATTATAGCATTCGCGAGTGGAGCGTAGGCTGAAAGACGCTGTATACATATTATTATAAATATGTAGCCAGTAATAATATTTTTAGGCGAAGTAGAAGCAGAAGTCGAAGCAGAGATCGAGACAGACGCAGCAGTCGGAAAAGGTAGCACAATTTCGCTGTCATCTTTACCTATGCTTCATACTATTCACTTACCGTATTTACCGGTGCATAGCATGCCTCTGCGCACCTCTCAAACGCATAAAAAATGTCCCCATGCATTACCACCCCCAATGCATAGCCCCATATTAGACCTCTTAATTTTTGCATAGCCCCGGCCGGTAAATACGGTATGTATGTACACGCGTACGGTATGTAATGGCCTAGCTGCTTTAGTAGACCAGGCCGAATGCGAATGAGATTGCATCTTGTTGAGATGTACTGAGTTATTCTTTAGCGAGCGCTCTGAGGTGCAATCTGCTGTACGTTTGTGCCTTGTTTGTTAGAGCTTGAATCGCCGTGGTGAGCTCCTCTGCCTAGGCCGGGGGTTCGCTTTTTGTCCACCGAAGATACGTAAGAGATACGATGAATTGCTCACTCGGTTCTGTGCGAAACGCACATATAGTATCTGTATCCTATGTATGTATATCGAGTACATGTCGAAGCTCAAGCCGGGTACCGTACGAAACCTTTCCGAACCCGATTTTCTTCGTACTTTCGAGTGGAAGCCGACTGGAATCCAGTGGTTTTGTCCACCCCTTCCTTATTGTTATTGTGGTATGTTACGCCTACAGAGGCATAAACGTACATGTGTACAATTTGTGCACAGCATTGTATGCGGATACAGCTACAACAAAGTATGTAATAGCCAGATAATATAGGTATGGACCAGTTGCGCTAAGAATTATGGGTGGTTGCGAGCTGACCCTTTTACATGCCTACACTTTTTCAGTGCGTTCTGTTTCCTCGTCGATCAAGAAATGCACTGAAAAAGGTGTAATACAGATAGATGGGCCAGTTCGCGACCATCCATATTAATTTTTAGCGCAACTGGTCCATTCGTCTTCTTTTGTGTTGTTGCACGTTGATGTGAGCAACTTGCAGCAATGATATTGACGAAATCACTGGATTCCGCTTAGCTGAAGTCATCGTAAGAGTTCTTTTTATACTCTTTATTGGGCGAACAAGACACGCGTTTTATGTGTGACGGTATGAAGAAATCTAGGATATTTTCGGTAACATACCGATTTTTAGCTACAGACCACGCATATAGGGAGTGTGGTATGGGTGGATGACTTGTTCGTAAGATATCGTCTCCTTTCAATTTTATCTCAGAGCACGTCCAGTATGTCGTGGATTTGAACTTTGCTGTCAGTTCACAACAAGTAGAGACCTTTTCCTATGTAATGTCTCGTAGCGCTTTTGAATAGTTGCTCCAAACAAGAACTCATAAGAATATCTGCAAATTCCAAGGGATAAAGATTCGCTTCACTTCGGAATCAGCAGATTTATTAGTTCTTGGTGGTGCCACTTTTTATTACAGTGTGCTCACTTGTGCCTGATTGCTTGTAGGTCCAGGGAGCGTGATGGACGATCAAGTCGCGATCGTGATGGACGATCAAGTCGCGATCGTGATGGACGATCAAGTCGCGATCGTGATGGACGATCAAGTCGCGATCGTGATCGATATCGATCCTATCGAGATCGAGACAGATCCAGTCGTGACAGAGATCGAGATGGAGACAGAGGTCGAGATCGCGATCGCTCCAGTCGAGATCGAGACCGCTCCAGTCGAGATCGGGATAGAGAAAAACGAAAGCAGAGGTCCAGTCGGTCAAATTCCAAGGAGAGTGTGGAAAGGTGAGTACTAGTCCGTTCACTGAGAGAATGTGGAGAATCCAAGTCGCGCAAGGCTTTTTTGCGCAAATAAACAGTAAAATAACACGTGGAAAGTTCACGTAGACGGTATATTTCGCACCAAAAATCTCGCGCGACTTTGAAAAGCACTTTGTCACTTTGTGCACAGCACACGAGTTCCATTGTTATACCGCAGCCCTTTTCCGGTTCGTAGAGTGATTATGCACGCGTTTCTGTCTTTCTTGCAGTGGTGAACACGCAGAATCCAACGGCAAGGAGGCAGTGCGATTGTCTGATGTCGATGATTGACGCAGAAAATTTATTCTGGTGTAGCCGGGCTATTTCCCTTCCGTACGACATACAGTATGATGGATTCTTGTCTGTAGTACTATCAATGGTATCTGTTGTATTATGGAGATTGGGAATTCTGTATTTGCTTGAAGAAGGGAGAGCAGCTCGAATGTTTGTGAGCTGGTAATTATGCGGCTTTGGCATGCAATGCACTTTGGTAGACCGAAATTGTCAAATGAATCTAACGCGTTGTTTGTTACCTGTGGATGACTGCGCGGGCTTCTGTACTGTGTGTGTGTGCGTAGCGTGGTGCGTGATATTGCGGGGTAATTCGGACCACCCTAACCCAGTCATGTCTATCGTCACCTGAAAAGGTGCACAACCATTGAAAGCTAAAAATCCAAAATAATCCTCGCACAGTCTTTTTCGTCGTCGTTGTTGCACCGTTGTTTCGTTTGCCAAATTCTCCTGTCGAACGAAGGTACGCAGTGGGCCGAATTTTCCTGCATGCATATCCTCTGTATTATGCACACTGTATTACTTGCATTGAATTGTCGACATTGTACATAGGTAAGGTTTACTGTCTTTTCACCGAACTGTCCAGTGTTCAATATTGTTTTTTGCCAAAGTAAAAGCTTATCGCGAAGTCGCAGTGTAATATGTACTTTGGGTATCATCGGCGTTATCCGAGAGAGAATACTGTTGTTTGGTTGATTGCCACGCGCACATCGAATGTTTGTGTCGTCGGTTTTGGGACTGGCGAATGCTTTTGAGGTCTGGAAGGAACATGTCTAATGTATGGCAGCAAGTATTGGCCGTGGATGCTCGTTTTAATACCTACAGAACACCGAATAATCCTAGTTTCCGTAAGTGCTATCCAACTGTAGTGGCCATGAAACTGCATGTGCTAGCTAGGTATTTGTCTTTAATTGAAGGTACCTTGTACATTCGACGTCGAAGTCAACTCCTAA
The DNA here is from genome assembly GCA_030247985.1 of Epsilonema sp. ZAB3_2. Lineage (NCBI taxonomy): Eukaryota > Metazoa > Nematoda > Chromadorea > Desmodorida > Epsilonematidae > Epsilonema > Epsilonema sp. ZAB3_2. The sequence goes on from JASAMW010000280.1 coordinate 19,815, forward strand.
GGGATCATTGCAAGGATAATGTACGTACGAATAAAGCATGTTGAATACAGGCAGGGTGGTCCGTCCAACGAGAGTTGTCTCACAGGCCTTTGCTTGTGCTGCGCTGCATAAAAGAATGCGTGAAACAGACATAAAAATCCGCTAATGAGTTTCGTTCTATCCACTGGCAGCAGACAACTCTCGCTGAACCCTCAGTCCGCCGAATCGTTGTGCACCGTGCCTTTGTAGACCTCTATTATATGGACCTGCATGTACAAAGTACGTAGGGCGCCGTACTCTACAACGGCGTGGACCGCTGGCTGTGTAGGTCCATATCATATTGAGGTCTACAAAGGCACGGTGCACAACGATACGGCGGACTGATGGGACGACCTTTGCTTTTTTGCCCGCGTTTTTGACATGACATGTACTGTATGTCTAGTCTATGTCTGCAGTAAAGCCAACACATTATTGTTGCAGAAAGATCCGAGCATTCGGAAGCAGTATCTGAAACAGCGGACGCAGCTTTTGTCACAGCGATACGGCGTCAGCATGGGAGAAGGGTACGATCAGTCTTCTGTCTATGAAGGGTACTGTGGGGTAAACCCGGACACCTAGTATATCTCAGCAACCCTACGACCGATTGAGACAAGTGTATTCTACCAATCGATTCCGTGAACTCTCCTCTTTCAAATGAGCTACCATGTTCGTCATTTGCTGAAGTGAAAAGATCAGAAAAGTTTAGGTGTCCGTGTTTACCCCACAGTACCCTGGGGGTAGGTACGTGGTAACTTGAGGCGTATTTCCGCTCCAGTTTTCCATTTGCGCCCCAAAATTCAGCTGCCAGAGGTGAAAGTCAGGGAGAGAGCCAGAGAGCAAAGAGGTGAATGTGGCATTTTGCGCCTCAGGTTTTTGTCGGCTGCTACCTCCCCCCCTCCCTACTCAGTACCCCATATGCAATGTCAATCAACAATTTGGAAGATGTTGCCGCGTTGTTTATTTTGAGGGGTACGAAGAGTCGTTCGCTGAGCATTCGCAGCTCGAGTGAGCTGACGTTGGAGGCTGAATCGGGGACGGGGGGCGGCGCACTTCTGTCTTCTTCCGCCGCTGATCGCTCATCTTCCGTCGCCCTCGCGCCTCCTATTGTACCGACGGCGGACGCAGAAGCCAGTAGGGCGCTGGTTGGTGACACCAGCATCGCCGAAAACTACTCTTTCGCCGGAGTACACCACGTATTCGAGCAGCATAAGAAAGCTGGTAAAAAAGAGTCCTGCATGTGTACAATATCCATGTACAATGACGCAGAATAACAATACAACCTACGACGCGAGATACCAGGAGCCGTCCGTTTTGCTGGACCACAGTACATTTGTTGACCTCTACGTATGCTGGACCTACACAGCGGTCCACTCCACGCACTGTAGAAAGTACGGTGCACGCGTACGTAGAGTTGCGAATGGAGAGGTCCGCTTATTTAGCAAACTGTCTACGCACGCGCCATACTTTGTACATGTAGGTACAGCATTACGCAGAGGTCTACAAATGTACTGTGGTCCAGCAAAACGAAAACTTCCGGGTAGTAAACGTGTGCTTCTGTTGGGTTGTGTTGTGTACTGTAGGTAGGTGGGGCTAGTTTCTTGTTGCAGTGAGTCGACTTGGATTTGCATTTGATGAGAGAGATCGATTGGCTGTCGCCTCGATGGACGGTACTGTGTCCATCTGCAATATCGCCAGCTCTCCAGAAAAGGGACGAGTTATTTTGCTTCTGAACGGTCACACATCCGGAGTAACAGGTAGCAATGCGTATGCTTCAGACAAACGCAACGCAAGGCAGCATCTCTGCCAGAGTGATGTCGCATTCAGATAAGCGACGTAGGTTCTTCCACGAAGCGGTCGACAGCATGTACAGCCATGGAAAATGTACGTTGAACGTACAGTATGTATGTATACGTCGCTTTGCTGAACGCAGATTATCTTACGTATCATGCGTTTGCATTTCTTTAGATTTTGCTTGGTCACTCACCAATGATATTCTGGTGTCTTGTTCGCTGGATTGCAGTCTCAGAGTATGGGATCCGAACTCAGGCGAATGCATTCGAGCTGTTGAGGATTCTTGCCCTGTGTTATGCTGCTGCTTTCAACCCATGAATAATAATCTCATTGTCGTAAGGAGACAAAAACTGTAGAGTGGTGTGTGCGCTTGCTCCTTCTTTTACGTAATTGCATGATTCCTACAGTGATGTTGCAATTTTCCTTTTGCTATTGTGTATAGACAGGTAATCAGAAAGGTTTGGTACAAGTTGTGAATATCTCTACTGGAAAATACATAAAGGTACGTACATGTTTTATAGCAAGTTGCATGGTAACGAGCTCTGCCAATTGCCAGTTAGGCATTGTAGGAATGGATGCGTGTGAAGGTTTGCACGTACTGTTGTAGGCTGGCACTTGTAAAACTGGAGGTGCAGCCATCTGTATCTGCTGTGAGACAAATGGGAAATTGCTATGGGTTGCCGACGATAAGGTACCGTATTCACCGGTGTATAGCCCCTGGCGCATATTAGCTTGGTGTAAGAGTAGCAATAGCTATGTAACTATTGACAAGCTAACGTGGTAGGTTCAGGTATCCTACAGTAGATGGGGCTATTATACACCAGGGGATCTGCATACGACAGATTTTATGTTTTGCCAATTATGGGATAGGTAGGTATGCACTTGGGAGTAGTGAAGAGCTTAGCGACCCAGCACGTTACGTTGTCCATATGCGTTTCGTTTTGCTCCTTCTACAGTATTGTCTTTCAGGGATGTGTCTTCAGTTTTCAAATGGATATGACCTCTGGAAAACTGGTGAAAGGCAGAAAGTATGTTGCGTATGCGCAATTTGCTTTTGCAATTAGTAAGTAGTTCGCCCAATATACGTACAAGCGTGGTTGCTGTTAGCTCATCAATCAATACAATGCAATGTCACTTGTCAATGTGCGTGTTTGCATGTAATGTGTTTGCAGAGTTTTGATTTGTCAAGGTCGTCCAATCACTGCTCTTTCTTATCGTGCGTGGATCAGTCGGGAAGCAAGAGATCCCTGCGTACTCATCAGCGTCGCTGCCAATATGCTATGCCTCTACAGGTAGCTGTACCAACATACATACATAATATACCATGCATACGTAAGACAGTATGACCTAGAGATGGGCCGAGACTGGATTGTTGCTGAAAACGAGACCGAGACTTAGAATTTTTTCCGAGACCGAGATTAGGGAATTTTGCCGAGACCGAGATCGAGACCGAGACTTATTATTAGTATAAAAACTTATGGCACATCGTTTTCATTTTTTCCGATGGTCGTTTTCGATAAAAACAATGATGACAAAACAGTGGCGAATAGGTGTTTTACTTCTATTTTCTACATTACATGGCTAAAATCGCCCAGCAGGAGAATTTTTGCATGATAGGCAGCTAAAATTTCAGCAGAAGTGCATGAAATTGCTTGTGAAATCACGATTTCAATCTAGTCTCGGTCTCGCCTAAATTAGGCACTAAAAGTTGCGAGACCGAGAATTTGAAAATTGTAAAACCGAGACCGAGACCGAGATCGCCAAAAATGACCGAGATTTCCGAGACCGAGACCGAAAGTCTCGGCCTAGTAAGACCTACGTAAGATTACGTTTTAGGTTCTGTACGTAGTCACTACTATTAGGAGTACTACTTGCTACTACTACCTAGAGATGGGCCGAGACTCTCGGTCTCGGTCTCGGTCTCGGAAATCTCGGTCATTTTTGGCGATCTCGGTCTCAGTCTCGGTCTCGACTTCAGAATTTTCAAATTCTCGGTCTCGATCTCGGTCTCGCAACTTTTAGGGCCTATTTTAGGCGAGACCGAGACTAGATTGAAATCGTGCTTCACAAGCAATTTTCATGCATTTTCGCTGAGATTTTAGCTGCCTATCATGAAAAAATTTCCCCTGCGGGGCGATTTTAGCCATGTAATGTAGAAAATAGAAGTGAAGCACCTATTCGCCAATGTTTTCGCCATTAAAATTTTCATAGAAAACGACCATCAGAAAAAATAAAAACGAAATTCCAAAAGTTTTTATATGTGACGGAGTTTTGCGGTAGATGGTAGCTAATTACGGCTGTTTGGACGTACGTAGGTGCAGAATGTAGGCTAGGATGCAGAGAACACAGGAATTCCCACAGGAAGCGAGGTGGAAAAGCCCTCGGGCATAAAAACCACCGTACATACTCTTTTACTTCTCCGTTGAGCGCAATCTCCAGCAAACTCGCATCAGAATAAATACAGACGATACATAGAGCCGAGCAATACGTACATGTCGCGACAAAAGAAAAGGGCTCGACTGACCCGAACAAAACAGGTCACACGACACGCAACAAGTTACAAGCAACTGCGCCGTAAAGATACTGGAAATTAGCATAAGTCGGTGCAAGCACACAAATATGCAGATTCAAATGTATGTATAATATGTGCGTACGTATACATATAACACGTAATTGGGCGCATGTCACGTTTCCTCGTGACATCCTCCCCCCGGTAGGAGGGGGAGACAGAACCTCCTACTTACATACCCTACTGAAGCACACCAAAGCTACAAGCTAAACAACTGCAAAGCTACAATACGTACGTAGCACGTACAAGTAGGCACACACATGCTATATGATACATAAGCAAAATAAAGTGCATGAATAAAATAACTGCCTAATATTCCCTACAGTAGTCTTCATTGAACTTGATGACCCTTGTCCGGCTCGGCTTGGACCACCCACCAGGAAGCTAGCGCCAGCGGTGACGAAAGCGGCGAGACCGAAGGGACGAGCTCCTACCCCTCCTGGCGGCGGGGGAGGCGGGGAAAGGCGGGAACGGACCGGCGAAGGAGACACCAGATCAAGACGAAGGAGGCGGAGCAGGGGACGTCCGAATGCGGCGGCGAAGCTGAAAGAGGAGTCTGAAAGCAAAAAGAAAAGTAAGCGTGCCCTCTCTGCTGCACCATCCAGCTGATGCTAGCATACAGCGAGGAGCACATCACACAACACACGACACATACGTGGGGAGGGGCAAAGGACACTTGCCACATGCATGCAATTGCTGTGTGCAGTTGCTGGCGCTCCTAAAGGGCAGGACACGCCTGGGCGAGTGGGAAAGGACCGCGCCTTCAACACACACTCGACAAACCAGCAAACGCTCCTGACCCGAGACAAGCCACGCAGTGCATACACAAAAGGAGCAGCAAAGATGCCGACAAATCAAAAGACAAGCCGCCGCAGAAAGCGAAGCGGACGAACACAAACCCAACGAAGGCGAGATGCCCAGACAAATGCAACAGCTAAACACCGTAAGAATGCACCGACAATCCCCAGCACACGCTCACCATAGTGTTATTCGGACGTTAACAACGACATCCATAGCAAACACGAACGAACAGAAGCAGGGGTTACGGTTCATTCCAAGCGGTGGCACAAGCATGCAACGTCTGATGGCGAGTCACAAGCACCCTTCTGCACGGGAGTTAGTTCAACATACACAGCATCTGCACACGTCGGCACACCCATGAACAGACACATAACTATGCACACACTGTACGCGTTTTAGTACAGACACCATGCACATTCTCACACAGTACACATAGCAGCTGCTACCCATTCGCACCTCTGACACTCAGTGCAGGAGCAAGGGCACTCAAACCACACAAACAAACCGCCAACATGCCATCTACACACCCGCTCTGGATTCCCGTCAGAGCCTGCCTGGAGCACTCAACTGAGCCTGCTCCTCTCCGGCATCACCATCGGAGTTAGGGTGTGAGACAAACAACACGAGTAGGCGACATCAGAAACAAATGGCAACGAGTGCCAAGACGATGCCACGCGGCCAACAAACGTACGCGGCAAAGACAAGAATAAATAACTGGTCACAGGACCGACACATATGCAGAAGTAGCACGACATACACAGACAAGTACGGCCACAAAATAATCAAGGACAGGGCCGAAAACATCGAGGCCACTGTTAACGCCAGCAACCTCAATCCACATGCAAGAGGCGCTGCATACACAAATACTTCACGCTCGCTTGTATAATAAGAAACACGAACAAGCACGAGCGACAAAATACGCTTACGAAAGCTATGCCGACAGACGGCAAAAAGAGCTACGTAAACCGCACACTTCATCTTACATTACCACCGTGACGCGAGTCTCGAATCCTGGGTCAGCCAAGGCGACATCCACGGACAACGAGAACAGCAGTTGGCGGATCGAACAGAGACGACGGTCGATGAGCCATCCACGACAGTCAGCGATCAGACGCCAATGCCAGCGAACCAGGGCAGAACGACCAAAGAAGCAGCGGCGGTTGGTTGGGTTCCAGCCAGCACGAAATCCAAAGCACACTGACGGAAGCACCCGGGGACGCCAGTGTGACGGAGTTTTGCTGTAGATGGTAGCTAATTACGGCTGTTTGGACGTACGTAGGTGCAGAATGTAGGCTAGGATGCAGAGAACACAGGAATTCCCACAGGAAGCGAGGTGGAAAAGCCCTCGGGCATAAAAACCACCGTACATACTCTTTTTCTTCTCCGTTGAGCGCAATCTCCAGCAAACTCGCATCAGAATAAATACAGACGATACATAGAGCCGAGCAATACGTACATGTCGCGACAAAAGAAAAGGGCTCGACTGACCCGAACAAAACAGGTCACACGACACGCAACAAGTTACAAGCAACTGCGCCGTAAAGATACTGGAAATTAGCATAGTCGGTGCAAGCACACAAATATGCAGATTCAAATGTATGTATAATATGTGCGTACGTATACATATAACACGTATTGGGCGCATGTCACTACTGGTGCTTACTTGGCCTCTCAGAAAATCAGGTTAGGTTAGGTAAAATTTACCCAGTGCAGTCGGCTTCCAGGTAAAGTCAGGTAACCTACCCGGTCAGAGCTCAGCCGGGTCAGGTAAACTGAAATTCCAGCAGGTTACCCGGGTAAGTACTGTTGTGTAAATCTTGACCAAAAACATCATAAAAAGGTGCTTTTGTTCTCCAACGTTGAGTGTCCATCTTCATAGTGACGCTGTTGTACTAGGAACTAGTGGGAAATGACTACATAAGTCGCCAATGCAGCAGTATTTGTAGCTTTGAATAATATCTATGCATGGTTGAATCCCTGCTTTCGTTACTGGCTATTTACCGGTAGTATAGGTTTAGTTGGAGATTTTACGGTAATCGCTTCCCGCAGTTTCTGATTTTACTGTTAGCCTTCACGGCCGTAGGTAAGCGTAATTTTACTGCAATTTTTATTTTGGGTATTAGGTTAATTTACTGGTCAATGGCGGTACTCGGGTATTACCATTTTTACCTGCGGTTGTCCTTTCTCTTTACTGTTTGTCTGTTGGTCTCGTCTCGGTCTGGCTCGGTCTCGTTCCTATTGCTCTCTGTTGGTTTGTCGTCTCGTTGTCTTTTTCGCCTCTAGTCTCGCCCTCTCTACTACTACCACCATTGAATACATACAGTGCGTTGCGTACATACGTACGTGCACACGTACGTAATACCACTGATGTCAACTCGGTCTTCAATAGAAACGGGTAAAGTAAAGTTAATTTACCCGGCCCAAAATCGGCCATTTGACCCGGGTAAAGTACCGGTAAATTTTACTCTGACATCAGTGGTAATTACTTGTCCGCAAGGTGGTATGCAACTATGCATACGGTGGAATGGTTTGGTATTTATTCATGCATAGTGCACTCGTGTATGCTCGATGCAATGTCTGATTGTTTGTTCCAGTGTAATAGGTTCGGACGGTTCGTTAGAATTTCGAAGAAAGTTTCCTACACGGCATTCCAGCTATCCGATTCGTAGCAACTTCTGCCCACTCATGTCTTTCCGACAAGGCGCTTGCATTTGTAAGGTGTCCACTCCATTGTATGTACTTCGTAGTAGTAGCAAAAATAGGCACCCATTACAATGGGGAATCGAAAAACCCATTATAATGGGGAGAATATGGAGCCCCTATAGTACACATTATATTTCTGGGACCCATGCATTATTTAGCTCATCTAGCCAACATAGCTCAAAGCGGTTAAAAATCTCTCGATAAGCTCTCGCCTGGAAAATAAAAAAAACCGCGTTACGTGCCCTCTGTGTCGAGAAATCGCCAAATTCCTTAAGTACTAAAAATGTACTAAAAAGGTACACTTTTTCGATTATTCAGCATAAATGAACAAGCCGCAAAAATTTTTTCATTAAAAGTAGCCTATCCTATGTAAAATTTGGGGTAGATTTCAAAAACAGTATCGGTGTTTTAAAAAAATTTAACCCCTAGTATATAATTTTGCAAAATTTGTATATTTTTGACAATTTTTGGGTAGGGGTTAAATTTTTTGAAACACCAATACTATTTTTGAAATCTGCATCAAATTCTACATAGGATAGGCTACTTTTAATGAAAAAGTTTTTGCGGCTTGTTCAGTTATGTTGAATAATCGAAAAAAGTGTTCATTTTTAGTACTTAAGGAATTTGGCGATTTCTCGACACAGAGGGCACGTAGACGCATGCGGTTTTTTTTATTTTCCAGGCGAGCTAAAGTTATCGAGAGATTTTTAACCGCTTTGAGCTACGTTGGCTAGATCCTGAGATAAATAATGCATGGGTCCCAGAATTATAATTTGTACTTTAATTGCCTCCTTTGTTTACACTGTGTGCTATATTCTTCCTCTAAGCCCAATTATATATTTTGGTAGTATGGTCTGGCCAGAGAGAGTTTTCTATGGGACTCAAGTCGTCCTGCGTAGTTTGCATGTACTTCTGCTAAATAGGAGTACACGAAGCATGGACAGAAATCCGCATTTGTGAATCTATTTTACGCAACGCGCCTTGAATGCCATGGCAAACTCTTGCTGGCCAGACTATAGTAGTCTGTTAATTCAGGTTACTGTACTAGTTGGTGTTGTGGTTGCAGTTTCTGGAAGTGAGGATTCTTGCGTCTACTTTTTCGACGTTGGTCGAGCAGCGGAGAGTGGAGGCCGCTCCAGCTCCTGTGTTAACAAGCTGCAGGGACACCAGCAGCCTGTGCTCGACGTCTGCTTTAACCACGACGAAAGCTACCTGGCCTCCGGCGACGCACAGGTACAGTACAGTATATGTAGGGTACTATGAGGTAAACCCGGCCATGGGAAAATCCGACCACCTAAGTTTCAGGGCTGCTTATCTCAGCAACCATGGAGACAAGTGTATTCTACCAATCTATTCCTTGAACTCGCCTCTTTAGTTTCAGGGCTGCTTATCTCAGCAACCATGGAGACAAGTGTATTCTACCAATCTACAGGGTGTACCATAATATACTCACCGGCTATTTGTGTCTATATCTCCACAGCGGGAAGTCAATTTCAAAAGCGGTCTTTTGTAACAAGTAGCCAAGGCTTAAAACTTTATGCATGCAAAGTTTTAACTTCCTAGCTTCTCATATCATAGCGCTGTAAGCGATCAAAGTTTCGGCAGCTTTTTCGCAGGCAAGACTGAGGCGCCGGCACAGAGTTGGGCGTCGAATTTGCATTTTCGTTTCCTTCCTCGTTCTCTTGAGTCTGCTCCTTTCTCCGCCCAACATTTTTACGAACTGTTGAGTTGTCAATGCCCCTTGGATGAAGTATGGGCTGGAATTTCCTCCAGAGGGCTCATTGCACCGTGTTCTTTGACGACTCAGTCACTGGTGACAGTTATCTCGTAATGTTAGCAGATTTGGCCGGTTATATGTTTGTTTGGCCTGCTGCTGAGGACTGGGGAAGTTTATTTGCAACAGGATGGGGCACCGCCTCACTTTAGCCACCAGGCCGGGATTGATAGCACTCTGTGCCAGAAAGTGTGCCAATCTGTACCAGGCCGCCTGCAGAAATGTGTGGAAATTGGGGGTTTACAAACTGAGCTGTTTTGATCCGCTTCTGGTTCAGGTATCTCTTTGAAACTTTGCATGCATAAAGTTTGAAGCCTTGGCTACTTGTTACAAAAGACCGCTTTTGAAACTGACTCCCCGCTGTGGAGATATAGACACAAATAGCCGGTGAGTATATTATGGTACACCCTGTATTCCTTGAACTCGCCTCTTTCAAATGAGCTATTTGGTTCATCATTTGTTGAAACAGCCAATTCAAAGGAGCTTAGGTGGCCGGATTTACTCCGTGTCCGGGTTTACCCACAGTACCCTATAAGCAGCCAGTCATTGCTTCTTCACTGTGTACTGTAGTACAACCTTTGTCTGTTTACACACGGTACGTATGATTTGTTGCTACCTTTAATTGCTGTTCATACGTGCTGTTGAATAGGCTCCGATTTATCCACTGGTTGTTTTTGCTAAATGACCTACCGTAATAGTTTTCTAGGGCTTTGTGATCGTATGGAAAAGGCAACAGGGAAAGGCAAGCTCCAGCTCACCGCAATGAGTTTGAATTTCACCAGATGGGTTGTGGCATCCAGTATAGGTATCTTCTATCTCTGCTTTTCCTTGGCAAAAGCAAACGGAAGAAGGCCTCAAAGAAGGCTACTGGTCAGCGAGACCCACAAAGACAAACACGCCTCTGTTGTACGTACAGGCACAGTAGCTGATTCATTGCGTGCGTACAGTACAGTTGTCATCGCCGATAGTAACCCACAGTTGACACCTTCGCATCGCATAAAGATTTCTGAAGGTTTTCGCTACGCGCTAGCTAGCAAGAAAGTCATGAGAAAACAAGTTGGGCTGCAAATCGGAAATGTTCGATCTTGTCGGAACTTGCATGTGTATGTATAGTATACCTTAACTGAAGGAGACATGGATTAGTCTGGACATGTACATTATTTATGGTGGCGTCTCTTTCCCGTTCACTGATTGTATGTGATAGTTCTCCGACTTCTAATAGACCGTGAGCCGTGAGGGTGACACGACATTGTGGATATGTACGGGCATGGGCTACATGCGACTAGTACCCTACCGTATTCTTAGCTTCCTTCGAGTATGTAGCGGTTATTTGTAGGACTGCGGGTGTGATAGTATGATTTTAGGTTTTTTCGGGGCTATTTTACCGCTCTTTCTGCCTTTTTTTCACTCTCTTTCTTTCATGATGGCATGCTGTTGCGATGTTTCTTCTTCGTCCTCCACTCTTTGCTTCCTCATTCTTCCGTTGCTTGCGCAAATTGACTTTGCTGATTTTGTTCGAACAGCGCGCGATAGCATGAACATATGCATAATGTACGGTAATGCACAACATAGTAAGTTGCTTAATGGTGCGGTAGCAGGCGCTTTTTGTGGCGAGGCGAAGGGGGTGGCGGAAGAACTTTTGAGACCTTGATTCCGCCGCTTTTTGCCGCAAATTTTTTTCCGTGCCGATAGCGATCCTATCTAGTTTCACCCACTTTTCTTCGCCTAATTTCTCTTCTCTGTCGTTGACAGGGATAAAAGGATTTGACGAATAAACTACCAATCAGAAGCGTCATCTATCTAGTACGTCTACTGTTGTATGTATCGCTGGCGAGCAGTATCGATTCCGACGCTTGGGTTGCCGTCCGTGCAAAAAACAATAAATAGCGCAAATATTCAAATAACTTATAACAACATCCTGATTCCTGATACCCTTGGTATTTCACGGAAATTGAAAGGGTTGATATCCAGCTGTGCACAGAGGAGGGGCTAATGTAGCTGTACAGTTAACGGCTTCGAGTTTCTTTGGGTGTTCGGTCATTCTTATTTGGAACTTTGGTCGGGGTTTGCGTGTTTCGGCGCATGAAAAGCGATATTCTGTTGGCACTTTTTTCGATATAGGCTATAGCAGATCATTATTGTCACTCAGTTCTTTCAGAGGGGGAAATGAGAAAATGGATGAGCCTGTTTGGAGAGGTCGCAACTGTGTCATTATTATTTTATGTCAACGTAATTTGTCTCTCTGCACACAATGCAGACGGCTTTGTAGGATGCGTTAGCTAGCATCTCTGATGCCTTTTAGCGTCCTTTATTTAGTTTCGCACGACGCAGTACATTCTGCCGAAGTACCTAGTAAAGCTGGGCGCAGTTTTGTTTGGCGCGATGAAAAAACAAAATTACGGTAAAGTAAATAACGATCTAAACAATACAGTAAGGCGTAATAAAAATGCAAGATGTAAGCTACTATTCAAGCGCTTTGTGTTATGTTCACTGGCGATTCTTGTCGTGTGCTATTGTTATTTTATTTACAGTATTGTCAGAATTGTACGATCAATCCTATTATTGTCGTCGCGCCATATTCTTAAACACCGACCCTTTTGTTTTTTCATCGCTCCAACACTGCGCCGAGCGCACCTTAAAGGTACGCAGAGATGTTACTGCGTCTTGACTGATTGTAGACGTAAACCCAAAACGCCAAACAAAAAAAACACACACACAGCCAAACCCCCACGACCAACCGCAAAAAAGGAGAGGCATCAGAGATGCTAGCTAACGCATCCTACAAAGCCGTCTGCATTGTGTGCAGAGAGACAAATTACGTTGACATAAAATAATAATGACACAGTTGCGACCTCCCAAAGCTCATCCACTTTCTCATTTCCCCCTCTGAAAGAACTGAGTGACAATAATGATCTGCTATAGCCTATATCGAAAAAAGTGCCAACAGAATATCGCTTTTCATGCGCCGAAACACGCAAACCCCGACCAAAGTTCCAAATAAGAATGACCGAACACCCAAAGAAACTCGAAGCCGTTAACTGTACAGCTACATTAGCCCCTCCTCTGTGCACAGCTGGATATCAACCCTTTCAATTTCCGTGAAATACCAAGGGTATCAGGAATCAGGATGTTGTTATAAGTTATTTGAATATTTGCGCTATTTATTGTTTTTTGCACGGACGCGCCACACCCAAGCGTTCGGAATTCGTATACTGCTCGCCAGCGATACATACAACAGTAGACGTACTAGATAGATGACGCTTCTGATTGGTAGTTTATTCGTCAAATCCTTTTATCCCTGTCAACGACAGAGAAGAGAAATTAGGCGAAGAAAAGTGGGTGAAACTAGATAGGATCGCTATCGGCACGGAAAAAAATTTGCGGCAAAAAGCGGCGGAATCAAGGTCTCAAAAGTTCTTCCGCCACCCCCTTCGCCTCGCCACAAAAAGCGCCTGCTACCGCACCATTAAGCAACTTACTATGTGTGTGCATTACCGTACATTATGCATATGTTCATGCTATCGCGCGCTGTTTCGAACAAAATCAGCCAAAGTCAATTTGCGCAAGCACACGGAAGAATGAGGAAGCAAAGAGTTGTGAGGACGAAGCCAAGAAACATCGCCAACAGCATGCCATCATGAACAGAAAGAGCAGTGAGCCAAAAAAGGCAGAAAGAGCGGTAAAATAGCCCCGAAAAAACCTAAAATCATACTATCACACCCGCAGTCCTACAAATAACCGCTACATACTCGAAGGCAAGCTAAGAATACGGTAGGGTACGTTAGTCGCATGTAGCCCATGCCCGTACATATTCCACAATGTGCGTGTGCACCCTCACGGCTCACGGTCTATTAGAAGTCGGAGAACTATCACATACAATCAGTGAACGGGAAAGAGACGCCACCATAAATAATGTACATGTCCAGACTAATCCATGTCTCCTTCAGTTAAGGTATACTATACATACACATGCAAGTTCCGACAAGATCGAACATTTCCGATTTGCAGCCCAACTTGTTTTCTCATGACTTTCTTGCTAGCTAGCGCGTAGCGAAAACCTTCAGAAATCTTTATGCGATGCGAAGGTGTCAACTGTGGGTTACTATCGGCGATGACAACTGTACTGTACGCACGCAATGAATCAGCTACTGTGCCTGTACGTACAACAGAGGCGTGTTTGTCTTTGTGGGTCTCCTGACCAGTAGCCTTCTTTGAGGCCTTCTTCCGTTTGCTTTTGCCAAGGGAAAGCAGAGATAGAAGATACCTATACTGGATGCCACAACCCATCTGGTGAAATCAACTCATTCGAGCTAGCGCCTTTCCTGTTGCCTTTTCCATACGATCACAAAGCCCTAGAAAACTATTACGGTAGGTCATTTAGCAAAAACAACCAGTGGATATCGGAGCCTATTCAACAGCACTATGAACAGCAATTAAAGGTACACAAATCATACGTACCTAAACAGACAAAGGTTGTACTACAGTACACAGTGAAGAAGCAATGACTGGCTGCTATAGGGACTTGGGTAAACCCGACACGGAGTAAATCCGGCCACCTAAGCTCCTTTGAATTGGCTGTTTCAACAAATGATGAACCAAATAGCTCATTTGAAAGAGGCGAGTTCAAGGAATACAGGGTGTACCATAATAACTCACCGGCTATTTGTGTCTATATCTCCACAGCGGGGAGTCAGTTTCAAAAGCGGTCTTTTGTAACAAGTAGCCAAGGCTTCAAACTTTATGCATGCAAAGTTTCAAAGAGATACCTGAACCAGAAGCGGATCAAAACAGCTCAGTTTGTAAACCCCCAATTTCCACACATTTCTGCAGGCGGCCTGGTACAGATTGGCACACTTTCTGGCACAGAGTGCTATCAATCCCGGCCTGGTGGCTAAAGTGAGGCGGTGCCCCATCCTGTTGCAAATAAACTTCCCCAGTCCTCAGCAGCAGGCCAAACAAACATATAACCGGCCAAATCTGCTAACATTACGAGATAACTGTCACCAGTGACTGAGTCGTCAAAGAACACGGTGCAATGAGCCCTCTGGAGGAAATTCCAGCCCATACTTCATCCAAGGGGCATTGACAACTCAACAGTTCGTAAAAATGTTGGGCGGAGAAAGGAGCAGACTCAAGAGAACGAGGAAGGAAACGAAAATGCAAATTCGACGCCCAACTCTGTGCCGGCGCCTCAGTCTTGCCTGCGAAAAAGCTGCCGAAACTTTGATCGCTTACAGCGCTATGATATGAGAAGCTAGGAAGTTAAAACTTTGCATGCATAAAGTTTTAAGCCTTGGCTACTTGTTACAAAAGACCGCTTTTGAAATTGACTTCCCGCTGTGGAGATATAGACACAAATAGCCGGTGAGTATATTATGGTACACCCTGTAGATTGGTAGAATACACTTGTCTCCATGGTTGCTGAGATAAGCAGCCCTGAAACTAAAGAGGCGAGTTCAAGGAATAGATTGGTAGAATACACTTGTCTCCATGGTTGCTGAGATAAGCAGCCCTGAAACTTAGGTGGTCGGATTTTCCCATGGCCGGGTTTACCTCATAGTACCCTACATATACTGTACTGTACCTGTGCGTCGCCGGAGGCCAGGTAGCTTTCGTCGTGGTTAAAGCAGACGTCGAGCACAGGCTGCTGGTGTCCCTGCAGCTTGTTAACACAGGAGCTGGAGCGGCCTCCACTCTCCGCTGCTCGACCAACGTCGAAAAAGTAGACGCAAGAATCCTCACTTCCAGAAACTGCAACCACAACACCAACTAGTACAGTAACCTGAATTAACAGACTACTATAGTCTGGCCAGCAAGAGTTTGCCATGGCATTCAAGGCGCGTTGCGTAAAATAGATTCACAAATGCGGATTTCTGTCCATGCTTCGTGTACTCCTATTTAGCAGAAGTACATGCAAACTACGCAGGACGACTTGAGTCCCATAGAAAACTCTCTCTGGCCAGACCATACTACCAAAATATATAATTGGGCTTAGAGGAAGAATATAGCACACAGTGTAAACAAAGGAGGCAATTAAAGTACAAATTATAATTCTGGGACCCATGCATTATTTATCTCAGGATCTAGCCAACGTAGCTCAAAGCGGTTAAAAATCTCTCGATAACTTTAGCTCGCCTGGAAAATAAAAAAAACCGCATGCGTCTACGTGCCCTCTGTGTCGAGAAATCGCCAAATTCCTTAAGTACTAAAAATGAACACTTTTTTCGATTATTCAACATAACTGAACAAGCCGCAAAAACTTTTTCATTAAAAGTAGCCTATCCTATGTAGAATTTGATGCAGATTTCAAAAATAGTATTGGTGTTTCAAAAAATTTAACCCCTACCCAAAAATTGTCAAAAATATACAAATTTTGCAAAATTACATACTAGGGGTTAAATTTTTTTTAAAACACCGATACTGTTTTTGAAATCTACCCCAAATTTTACATAGGATAGGCTACTTTTAATGAAAAAATTTTTGCGGCTTGTTCATTTATGCTGAATAATCGAAAAAAGTGTACCTTTTTAGTACATTTTTAGTACTTAAGGAATTTGGCGATTTCTCGACACAGAGGGCACGTAGACGCGGTTTTTTTTATTTTCCAGGCGAGCTAAAGTTATCGAGAGATTTTTAACCGCTTTGAGCTATGTTGGCTAGATCCTGAGATAAATAATGCATGGGTCCCAGAAATATAATTTGTACTATAGTGGCTCCATATTCTCCCCATTATAATGGGTTTTTCGATTCCCCATTGTAATGGGTGCCTATTTTTGCTACTACTACGAAGTACATACAATGGAGTGGACACCTTACAAATGCAAGCGCCTTGTCGGAAAGACATGAGTGGGCAGAAGTTGCTACGAATCGGATAGCTGGAATGCCGTGTAGGAAACTTTCTTCGAAATTCTAACGAACCGTCCGAACCTATTACACTGGAACAAACAATCAGACATTGCATCGAGCATACACGAGTGCACTATGCATGAATAAATACCAAACCATTCCACCGTATGCATAGTTGCATACCACCTTGCGGACAAGTAATTACCACTGATGTCAGAGTAAAATTTACCGGTACTTTACCCGGGTCAAATGGCCGATTTTGGGCCGGGTAAATTAACTTTACTTTACCCGTTTCTATTGAAGACCGAGTTGACATCAGTGGTATTACGTACGTGTGCACGTACGTATGTACGCAACGCACTGTATGTATTCAATGGTGGTAGTAGTAGAGATGGGCCGAGACTAGATTGTTGCTGAAAACGAGACCGAGACCGAGACCGAGACTTAGAACTTTTTCCGAGACTGAGATCGAGACCGAGATTAGGGAATTTTGTCGAGACCGAGACCGAGACCGAGATCGAGACCGAGACCGAGACTAAACATTGGTATAATGTCACGAGGAAACGTGACATGTACTGGTGCGCAGGTAAAAATTTGGGTAACTTTACCCGAGTTACCCGGCCCATTTTGGACCAGGTAAATTAACCTAACTTTACCCAGAAATAAAAATTGGCAGGTAAAATTACCCGGCTTTACCTAACCCGACTGGCCGTCGAAGGCTAACTCAGGTAAAATCTGAGAAACTGCGGGTAAGTACTGCCAATACTTACCCGGGTAAAATCTTCCAACTAAACCTAGTACTTACCCGGGTAAATTTAGCCAGGTTAACGAAAGCAGTGGATTTCAACCATGCATAGATATTATTCAAAGCTACAAATACTGCTGCATTGGCGACTGTATGTAGTCATTTCCCACTAGTTCCTAGTACAACAGCGTCACTATGAAGATGTGACACTCAACGTTGGAGAACAAAAGCACCTGTTTTATGATGTTTTTGGTCAAGATTTACACAACAGTACTTACCCGGGTAACCTGCTGGAATTTCAGTTTACCTGACCCGGCTGAGCTCTGACCGGGTAGGTTACCTGACTTTACCTGGAAGCCGACTGCACTGGGTAAATTTTACCTAACCTAACCTGATTTTCTGAGAGGCCAAGTAAGCACCAGTAGTGACATGCGCCCAATTACGTGTTATATGTATACGTACGCACATATTATACATACATTTGAATCTGCATATTTGTGTGCTTGCACCGACTTATGCTAATTTCCAGTATCTTTACGGCGCAGTTGCTTGTAACTTGTTGCGTGTCGTGTGACCTGTTTTGTTCGGGTCAGTCGAGCCCTTTTCTTTTGTCGCGACATGTACGTATTGCTCGGCTCTATGTATCGTCTGTATTTATTCTGATGCGAGTTTGCTGGAGATTGCGCTCAACGGAGAAGTAAAAGAGTATGTACGGTGGTTTTTATGCCCGAGGGCTTTTCCACCTCGCTTCCTGTGGGAATTCCTGTGTTCTCTGCATCCTAGCCTACATTCTGCACCTACGTACGTCCAAACAGCCGTAATTAGCTACCATCTACCGCAAAACTCCGTCACACTGGCGTCCCCGGGTGCTTCCGTCAGTGTTCTTTGGATTTCGTGCTGGCTGGAACCCAACCAACCGCCGCTGCTTCTTTGGTCGTTCTGCCCTGGTTCGCTGGCATTGGCGTCTGATCGCTGACTGGTCGTGGATGGCTCATCCGACCGTCGTCTCTGTTCGATCCGCCAACTGCTGTTCTCGTTGTCCGTGGATGTCGCCTTGGCTGACCCAGGATTCGAGACTTCGCGTCACGGTGGTAATGTAAGATGAAGTGTGCGGTTTACGTAGCTCTTTTTGCCGTCTGTCGGCATAGCTTTACGTAAGCGTATTTTGTCGCTCGTGCTTGTTCGTGTTTCTTATTATACAAGCGAGCGTGAAGTATTTGTGTATGCAGCGCCTCTTGCATGTGGATTGAGGTTGCTGGCGTTAACAGTGGCCTCGGATCGTTTTCGGCCCTGTCCTTGATTATTTTGTGGCCGTACTTGTCTGTGTATGTACGTGCTACTTCTGCATATGTGTCGGTCCTGTGACCAGTTATTTATTCTTGTCTTTGCCGCGGTACGTTGTGTTGGCCGCGTGGCATCGTCTTGGCACTCGTTGCCATTTGTTTCTGATGTCGCCTACTACGTGTTGGTTTGTCTCACACCCTAACTCCGATGGTGATGCCGGAGAGGAGCAGGCTCAGTTGAGTGCTCCAGGCAGGCTCTGACGGGAATTCCAGAGCGGGTGTGTAGATGGCATGTTGGCGGTTTGTTTGTGTGGTTTGCAGTGCCCTTGCTACCTGCACTGAGTGTCAGAGGTGCGAATGGGTAGCAGCTGCTATGTGTACTGGTGTGAGAATGTGCATGGTGTCTGTACTAAAACGCGTACAGTGTGTGCATAGTTATGTGTCTGTTCATGGGTGTGCCGACGTGTGCAGATGCTGTGTATGTGTGAACTAACTCCCGTGCAGAAGGGTGCTTGTGACTCGCCATCAGACGTTGCATGCTTGGTGCCACCGCTTGGAATGAACCGTAACCCCTGCTTCTGGTTCGTTCGTGTTTGCTATGGATGTCGTTGTTAACGTACACGAATAACACTATGGTGAGCGTGTGCTGGGGATTGTCGGTGCATTCTTACGGTGTTTAGCTGTTGCATTTGTCTGGGCATCTTCGCCTTCGTGTGGGTTTGTGTTCGTCCGCTTCGCTTTCTGCGGCGGCTTGTCTTTTGGATATTTGTCGGCATCTTTGCTGCTCCTTTTGTGTATGCACTGCGTGGCTTGTCTCGGGTTCCAGGAGCGTTTGCTGGTTTGTCGAGTGTGTGGTTGAAGGCGCGGTTCCTTTCCCACTCGCCCAGGCGTGTACCTGGCCCTTTAGGAGCGCCAGCAACTGCACACAGCAATTGCATGCATGTGGCAAGTGTACCTTTGACCCCTACCCCACGTATGGTGTCGTGTGTGTGGTGTGGATGTGCTCCTCGCTGGTATGCTAGCATCAGCTGGATGGTGCAGCAGAGAGGGCACGCTTAACTTTTCTTTTTGCTTTCAGACTCCTCTTTCAGCTTCGCCGCCGCATTCGGACGTCCCCTGCTCCGCCTCCTTCGTCTTGGATCTGGTGTCTCCTTCGCCGGGTCCGTTCCCGCCTTTCCCCGCCTCCCCCGCCGCCAGGAGGGGTAGGAGCTCGTTCCCTTCGGTCTCGCCGCTTTCGTCACCGCTGGCGCTAGCTTCCTGGTGGGTGGTCCAAGCCGAGCCGGACAAGGGTCATCAAGTTCAATGAAGACTACTGTAGGGAATATTAGGCAGTTATTTTATTCATGCACTTTATTTTGCTTATGTATCATATAGCATGTGTGTGCCTACTTGTACGTGCTACGTACGTATTGTAGCTTTGCAGTTGTTTAGCTTGTAGCTTTGGTGTGCTTCAGTAGGGTATGTAAGTAGGAGGTTCTGTCTCCCCCTCCCTACCGGGGGAGGAATGTCACGAGGAAACGTGACATGCGCCCAATTACGTGTTATATGTATACGTACGCACATATTATACATACATTTGAATCTGCATATTTGTGTGCTTGCACCGACTTATGCTAATTTCCATAATTTTACGGCGCAGTTGCTTGTAACTTGTTGCGTGTCGTGTGACCTGTTTTGTTCGGGTCAGTCGAGCCCTTTCTTTTGTCGCGACATGTACGTATTGCTCGGCTCTATGTATCGTCTGTATTTATTCTGATGCGAGTTTGCTGGAGATTGCGCTCAACGGAGAAGTAAAAGAGTATGTACGGTGGTTTTTATG
>JASAMW010000281.1:0-13265 GCA_030247985.1 Epsilonema sp. ZAB3_2
ATGACAGGAGGGAATGGTGGCGTAAGGTTGAGCAGCATGCACGTGTCAAAAGCGTGCATCCTGCCCCACCTTTGCCACTGGGAAACATGTCCGTAAATAACGACATCGCACTCTTGATCTTGTCGACTCCAGTGCATTTCTCATCCAAAGCAGTACAGCCAATTTGCTTGCCTGACAGCCACTGCATCAACAGACCAAAGGTCGATGAATACTGCACGACTACTGGCTGGGGCCTTATGAACATGAACCGGAGCTACCACTCCATGGAGATTCCCTTCAGACCGAGGCATGTATCGATGCCGATCGTAGAGTGTCCAGACCCCAAGAAGCAAGCGGGCTACATCTGCGCTGGTGGCAAACCGAATGGGACAGGAACAGAGGGTGCATGCGTGGTAGGTGTAAGACAATCACCAGCTTCTGTTGTTTAGAATAGATTTACATTCTTGCATTTTATAGATTTGCATAGAAAAAGTAACAATGGAGTTGAGACTTTTAGGGTGATTCTGGTGGACCATTGCAGTGCTCTTTTTCTCCAGAAAAGTGGACGCTCAGCGGTGTAGTGAGCGGGGCCATAGTTAGAAATTATGATGAATACCCATTTTACCCTTATTGCGGTGCCGGCGGTAAATACACGCGCGTTGAACCGAATTTGCAGTGGATTTGGGAAACCATCTGCAAGCACAGCATGTTCAGCGGCAGTGCAAAGATGTGCAACACGGTTTCGCAAAATGTGCAAAGATCCGAGTGGTTTGGTGGACCTGTCTAAAGAATAGTAACAGCTGGTGTTTTGTACTGTAGATTTAGGGTTGGTTTTCCAAGTTATTTTCCATATTTCTCAGTGGCAGTTGCTTATCAGTAGAGTACGTACATAGGGTACGTAAGAACATGTGTACGTACGAAGTTATACGGCAATTTTTGATTTTGTGCCATTGTTTCTGTCCTGCACTAACCATTCATTCTGGAGACAGAAAATAATAAAACTGGCTGAACACAAAAAAAGCGAAAGTGCCTTTCTCAAGTTTCATACCAAGTGTACATACTGTAGTGTATGAAATGGGAGTGGGATCGATTCAGCTTAAGAAACTGCATACTAGGTTCACCGAAGGAAATTTCAAGAATCTATCCTAACCGTTACGTTAGCCTTTATCATAAAATGTATGTAGATTCGTCCACCGCCATACAATACAACCCCGGAAAGAGAAAAGTTGCAATGCCATAGGAATAGAGTCTCTCTGCAAAGATGTGAGGTACCTAATAAACATTGTCCTTTGCACAAAGTGTGTGACCTTCACAGCCACGCCTCATCACTTACCGTATTTACCGGTGGGGGTATGCAAAAATTGTGAGAGGTCCCATATGGGGGTATGCATGTGGGGGGTTATGCATTGGGGGAGGTTATGCATGGGGCATTTTTTATGTTTTTGAGAGGGTGCGCAGAGGCATATTTTTTTAGGTCAAAAGCACGTGTTTTATGTAGGGCATAATTGTGGTCAAAACACTGTTATTCTAGTACAATACACCCCCAAGCAGGCTTATAGGCATCTTAGCTTGGTGTGGGAGTGGCTATGGGTGGGTACTATATGACCAGCTTACATAGGTAGGTTCAGGTACTGTACTGTACATATGGGGGTATGCATTGGGGGGTTATGCATTGGGGGTTATGCACCGGTAAATGCGGTAGATGCCCATCGCATACGGTGGTATACTGTACAATTTTGCTGAGATGACTAGACATGATGCAAAACTTTACAGGTGCGTACGAAAGAAATCTAGCATAGCATCTAGCCATTGTACGTACTTACTTCTCTCATTTCAGACATTTCAAAAGTTCAGACGTCTGGGCTTAAAATGATTATGATTACATTATGATCATCACGCTCTGTAAAGTTTGGTGTATTACCCTATAGGGTTATGTACAAACAAAGTCGACCAATTTGCTCGGAGTACACATACTCGATATCGGGTAATCACGGACTCGATATTGATAATTGTGTGCAATATATCGGAGTATCTTACAGTACTTGCAATAGTATTTCAGCATAAAAACAGCCTTCTTGAATAGCATTTTTGGTGCGAAGGAAAAACATATTTTATGAGCAATCGCAATAGTAAAGATTCAAAGTTGAACAATTTGCTCGGGCTATATTCGATATTGGGTTACTGTACATACAGTACGTAGTACCTACGTACGTACGTACACCTAGACCAAAACTTTATTCTTTACATATTTTTCCATTGCACTTGTCGTTGTACTCTGTAGTCTGTACTAACTCAAGAAAAATGCGCAG
Organism: Epsilonema sp. ZAB3_2; assembly: GCA_030247985.1. Taxonomy (NCBI): domain Eukaryota; kingdom Metazoa; phylum Nematoda; class Chromadorea; order Desmodorida; family Epsilonematidae; genus Epsilonema; species Epsilonema sp. ZAB3_2. Next base: position 2,289 of record JASAMW010000281.1, read on the forward strand.
TCTGACACTGACCTCGCTTTTGGTTGCCATATTCGGGCTACTGATTTGGCTCAATTCCCCAGCAATTGCCCGTAAGATCAGTTACAATATTTTCGATATTTTTCACTACGGTACATTAGTAAAATAGAATTTATTTTGTGCAGTTCCACATGACAGTGTTAAACAATCATGTGGCATAGCCAACCTCCCAGCCAAAGAGAACCAAAAGGCCAGCGTGCCAATGGTTGAAATCATTAGTGGTAACCGAACAGCACCTCATCAGTGGCCGTGGCTTGTGTCGCTCATGGAGGAAGGGATACCCATCTGTGGCGGAAGTCTAATCAGAGTCTCTGAGCATGTGAAGGCGACTGACATTGTAATCACTGCTGGCCACTGTTTAAGGTACATAGGGTAACATGAGGGAAAGTGGACCATCCAACGCGTTCTCCAGAACCAAAGCCTGAAAAAAGCAAGTTGGGTCGGATACGTACCTATCTATGGCCTAGTAATTCACAACAACTTGAATCTTCTTACTTCGCCATGTTTCACTATGGAAGATTATGGAATTTTTGCAAAGGTGGTCAGTTCATCACAGTGGAAGGGTGGTCCTTTTTTCCTCACTAAGTGCTGAAATTGTTTTTTGCTGTATCTCCAGTATCAATGGGGCGAATTGGTGAAACTTCGCCAGGGGGTACGGTACCATTCCCACATATCGGGTGGTTCTATTACTTACAAGGTGTATTTACGTACTGTCCAAATGTTGACTATTTTTGACCCCTGCAGGAAAACGTCAACCAGTGAAGTTGATGTTTAAACAAAATAGTGAAGTTAGTAAGTAGGTAGTACTACCTCAAAAGAAAGAGGAGAGTTCAGGGATCAGAATGGTACCGTATGGTTGTTGGGGTTTTCTTGTTCAAAGTGGAGTTATAACAGTTTGAAGTTGGGTGGTACGAATTCACCGGTTTTCTCCCATGCTACCCTACTGCTTACTGCACATAGGTATGGTACAGAATGTAAGTCCTTCATGGGTCAAACGTGGGTGTTTTAAAGACACGTGTACGTACCCAGGTATGTAAGTGCGTACATACTTACACATGTACGTACATAGTGTATGTTATGTAGTTGTCAATTCATTGTCATTGGCCCGCCACAGACGTGAACTCCGAATTCGCTCCGAATTCGGAGCCCTGACTATGCTTCAACATGTAAATTCACCGAGTTCGCTCCGAACTCACTCCGTTTTCCCAAACGTCCGTGTGAACTGCCAAGTTTCAAACTCGGAGACGTGTGAACCACCGAGTTTCCTCCGAATTCGGAGCCTTCTCGAAGCCATCTCGGAGCCTTCTCGGAGGAATCTCGGAGCGAAAAAGTTGGAAACAGTGCAGTAATTTACGACGCGGCGCGTATGGCATAATTACAGAACGCACAGAACCTGCAGTGCAATGTACGCAAGCATAATATGAGGAGAGAAGTCATCGCTGGTCTCTCCTTTGTTCAAGTAACAGCACAGCAAGCAGCAGGCGAAGGCAACAAACACAGTATATCATTGCGCTGCGCTGTCCGCTCTCTTCTCTCTCCTTTCCCCGTTCCCGAAGACAGAGAGAGGGAACGCTGCGCTTGTTGTTTCATTTGTGTGTGGCGTGTTGGCTATCAGCGGACAGCGCGCGGCGCGGGCAAGTTGCATGCTTTCTCTTTCTCCGTGTGTGGAACGAAGCGCGCCGTGTTTTATTGCTGCAAAAAATATTACGTGTGAACGACCGAAAAAACTCGCCGAGTTTGTACGGAGGGAAAATGATTACGTGTGAACAGCCGAATTAGGCTCCGAATTCGCTGCGAATTCGAAGCGATCTCGGAGCGAACTCGCTCGGAGCAAACTCGGAGCACGTCTGTAGCGGGCCATTGTAACGATTGGGTTGGTCGATATCGACCCGCGGTATTTGTGAAAGCATGAATCGGTGCATGTGTGGTCATCGACGTCATTGTTGTCAATTTTTCCTTTTCCGCTCCCAACCAGATGACTGGATAGCGTTGGCATCCCCATCGGCACCTATCTAAGCTAAATACCGCGGGGTTGCATCCGACAAACCCCATCGCGACAGCGCACTGGTCCATAGATGTAACGAAGACGGGCCACCACTTTCTTCAAAACTGTTCTCCGTAAGAGCTGGAGCCTACGATATGCGCAAGAAGAATAAGTATGAACAGCGCCGACAAGTCAAGCAGTTCTTTCTCACAGCGCTCAAAGTACCAAAGGACCAAGCGCTCTGGAAGGATATTGCAATTCTGGTGCTGTTGAATCCTGTAAAGTTTCTCACGAAGGAAGTGCAACCAATTTGCCTGCCAGAGTCTGAGAAAGACAAACCAACACTTGGAGAAAACTGTATCACTGCTGGGTGGGGCTCAATGAATATCAACAAGACCACTTTGAGAACTCCGAACAGACCTCGAGATGTAATGATACCAATCATGAAGTGTCCAGATGCAACGAGGAATGAGGAGTATATCTGCGCTGGAAGCTACCCCAATGGAACCGAGGATTCTTGTCGGGTTAGTACACACACGTAGTTCTTTAGTTACATGTATGCTAATGTCACGCTAACGTATCATCACGCTAACGTCACATTCGCCTTCTGGTATCCGCCCGACAGGGCATTGAGCGCGAGTGACGATAAGCAAGCAAGCATTATCAAACCAACCACTGTGCAAATCATTTGGGTTGAGTGCCCCCTTTAAAGTACGGGGTGTTTCATAATAAAATTACCAGATGCTTGTGCCGTTCTTTTTCAATTGGTAGATGAAGGCTCCTACAATTGTGCAGGCAACATTTCAGCCCTGTAATTCTTCTACCAAGGAAGTTATGAAAGCCAAAACTTTCGGAAACAAAAATTTACATTTTTTTAGTTTTTACTGTGGGGCTAACCCTGGTTAAGACCGAAGCTAAGCACTTTATGGACGAGTTTTTTTCAATTTTCTTTACAATGTCGCAGTGGAATTGGTTCTGCGCGTCTGAGATATTGAACAGGATTTGAAAATGTATTAGCTTTTGGATTGTAGAATACAGTACGCTCTCTATTGTGGTACAATAGTAGGCAAACCTCACTGAGGCAAACCTCACTCATTGAATTTCTGAGGTCATAATTGTTGAAGCCTTGGCTACTTACTGCAAAAGACCGCATTTGAAAAATGATACCCCGCTGTGGAGGTAGAGACACAAACATCCTGTGAGTACATTATGAAACACCCTGTATGTATGTTATGTACAGGGAGATTCCGGTGGCCCTTTGCAATGTCAACTGAATCATCCTGGAAGGTGGACTCTCAGCGGCGTAGTCAGTGGCCCTGTTGCCGGGAAACATCCTTTTCCAGACTCCTGTGGGGCTGGAGGTGAGTACACCCGAGTTGCTCTGAACCTGAAATGGATCTGGGACACCATCTGCAAGCACAGTGTCTTCAGAAGTCAGGCAGAGCAGTGCAATAAAATGAATGAAAATGCTTCGACTAGGACTTTGACTTGAACTAAGCTTTGTCGCTACACTTCGTTTCGCCACAAAGTTTGCTTAAATGCAATTAAATTGAGACAAGCAGACAGAGTTTGTGTTTATTTTATTAGTGTTTATCGGTGCTGTACTGCTGTGTCATCGTACTGGTTCAAGTCAAAACAGCATCGAAACATCAACCAGCCAATGAATAACAAGATCTGCTAGATCAATCAATGAAATGCACACTAAATGGCTAGCCCCAGAAAACGACATATCTGGCTACAGACGAGCCCAATCATAACCGATACATATGTACCTATACACGTACGTACAGTACGTACCATGTGAAAAACCACATCCAGTACATGTACCAAAACAGGCAAGCTATGATAATAGTATTGCAAATACGGGGCATACTGTACCAAAAACTTCATATCAGACTGGAAAACCTCAGCCGTACAACGAATAACAAAATTGGCTACAGCACTGTAGCTCGCTGAACCGAAACACTCAGTAGAGCATATAAACGAAAAATGACACTGATGGTGTGGTAAACTAGGTACTGAATCATAAAACCCAATAGGAATGAAGGGCAGCCCCAACCCGCCGCTTGGAAGAAACGACTAGAAACGACGTCCATTGGGCGGATGCGTGATAATGATACTGCAGTCCAGAACGGCCATAAGGCTTTTGAATTCCATCTGATCTTCGACCTCTGTAAAACAAAACAAGCGACACCAGGCAGCCTGTCCTTTTCTCTGTACAGTACTTGCCGTACGAACTCACTCGATATTTATGCTGAATAACGTCTGCACACAACGGTATGGATGTTGTCTGGAACTGATGGATAACATACGCACTTTGAATTACTGTACTCTCAGAACGTACCGACTCAACCAACAATAAGTAACGTATGTCGCATTGCAGGTTGGTGACTGAAAAAACAAGCATGCTGCGAAGAAACAAAAAATTGAGAATGTCAGGCAAACTGCAAGCTTATGCGAGAAAAGCGCAACAACCGGATAGACAGTTGCTGCATCATGCTGCAATAGCGCTTGAAATGCGAATTTTTTAAAAAAGGAAGTACAGTATGTCAGTATCCTTTACGTAACTAAGGAAGTGTTAGAAATAGCAGGGTTTTGCAGGCGGACCCTGAAACCTGGGGGTTTTTCGCGTTGGCCTCATCTCCCAAAGCCAGGGTTTCACGACACACCCCAAACGCAGCAACTTGAAAGGGGGTGTTACTGTGACCCCGAGGTTGACGGACCGACCTCACGGCCAGGGTTTCTGCTGACCCCTAACAAAGCAATACATGCTATGTACCAAAAGAAGAAAGGCGGGAGGTAGGGAAAACTGAAGCGTGCTTGGCAGGAGTGAGGGAAAAAACTGAGGAGTGCTTGTAGCTCAACGGGCTACGGAACCAAAAGCAATGAAACTAGCGCATCTGTGCGCTATGGTCACGCCTCCTAGGCGATATGCTGACCAAATAAACAACAGCTGCGAGACTGCAGCGCCATGCAACAATGGAAACAGCTAAACGAAGTAAGGCTGAATGTGTAACTGCACAAACCAGCCAGGGTTTCTGCTGACCCCAAACAAAGCACTGCATAACCAAAGACAAGGCATGCGGCATGTCTGCTCCAGTAGCTCACTATGAGTAAACAGTATTATGTGCGTATAGGCTGAATGCTATAGGGCACCAGAATGGCCAAACAAGCCAGCGACGAAAAACAAGCACACCTGTGCGCTATGGTCGCACCTACTAGGCGACACCTGACCACTAGAGCTGCCAGACCGTAGCACCACACAGTAACTGAAAGCGACGATACATAACTGCACAGAAATAGCCAAGGTTAGTTCGAATCCCAAACACAGCAATACATGTAACAAAAGTAAGGGTGGGAGGGAGGGAAACTGAGCTGTGCTAGTATTGTATGTAGCTCACCAGGCTACATAACCCAAGGCAAATAAACCACAAATCGAGTGGTGGACATATGAAAACAGACCAAAACCAGAATAAACGAACTGACTTGGACCAGTACAAAGCACCAGAATGACAAACCAACACACAACAATTATAACAAGCTAGCGCGCTTATGCGCTACGGTCACGCCTCCAAGGCGATACGCCGACCAATAAGCAAGCTGCTAAACCGCAGCACCACACAACGAGAGCGAAACGAAACACAGAGGGCTCAATTTAACTGCACTAAAGCCCACTTTGTCGCTACACTTCGTTTCGCCACAAAGTTTGCTTAAATGCAATTAAATTGAGACAAGCAGACAGAGTTTGTGTTTATTAGAATCAGAACTGCATCAAAGGCTGTGCTGAGAGATATGTTGCAAAAAGTGGTGCAGTATAAATGCGTGGGACAAAGAATTGGGCTACAGTTGTAAGGTGATAGGGACTGCCCCCGGGCTATGTTGGTAAGTCCCTTAGCTTGTGGGAGAGAATGAGAGCAGGATTGGTGGGCTGGATGAAAGCGGCGGCTTGAGCTTTGATCTGGAATGAGGCGAAGTGAGGAATTGCAGCCGTTGAACTGGGAGGCCAAAGTCTGATTTTATTATGGCGAGAGAGACGGAGTGCTAGGGTGGGCGACGTAGCTGAGTACAAGCGGCCCGCACCTGTGTGACTGAAAGGAGAGCAGTTGTGGGCGGCTGAAAGAACCGAAAGAATTTATGCCTGGATTATTTATAGCCGCAGACGATTGCCACTGCAAGATAAGAGAGCCCCAAGCCCAAGCCTGGGCAAGAATTGATGAAGCAGGCAAGCTGTGAAAAAGTTTTATGACTGACAAACTAAGCCCAAAACCCTGAGTACATGCAGCTGCTGCGAAGTAGCAATATGGCGGGCAAGGCCACAAGCGATACTGTATATTGGGCACTCCACCGGCCGAAAGAGCACACTCAAAGAGAATGCAGGCAACGCGTTGCGAACATGGCATGCGAAGACGGGTAAATTAAATGGCCAATAAGAAACGGAACAGAGGACTGAAAATATTCTGGCGGAGCCCTGCTCCCTGCCCAATGAAACTGAACATGCGTTTTTGACCTCTGCCTGGACGCATGACATTCACGACAAATGAAGCACAGAATCATGCACTGTCCGTTACTGTGTCTATTCTTTTAGGAACCATTCCAAGCTATACGTAACCGTCTCTCAGGGTAACGTACATAATAAACAAAAAACGTACTGGCTTGTACAATACAGATTTACCTTGCAAGGCTCTTGTAGAAAGCTGGATTTCACAGACGTCGGAGCCTTCTATCTTCTCGTTCTCGACTGTTGCCGCCATCTATGGCCTGGTGTATGCGCGCGAGCCGGTCGTAGCGTTTCGAAGACCTCTCCCTCGAGTCAACCGTCTTGCTGCATAGTCGACCTCAGACGTGGCTGCGTAGGAACGTGGCATAGACGCGTCCTTCCCTCAGCGCCGTGAAGTACCGGAATAGCCCACAGAGCTGACGATCATTCACCGCCTCAGGACTCCATTAATAGTCGTAGAATTCTGACTTGCAAGGCTGAAGATCTCTCCCTCGATTCAACTGTCTTGCTGCATTGTCGACATCAGACGTGTGCTGCGTAGGAACGGGGCATAAACGCTTCCTTCCCTCAGCGCCGTGTAGTGCCGGAATAGCCGACAGAGCTGACGATCATTCACCGCCTCAGGCCTCCAGTCGTAGTCTCAGGATTCTGACTGTACAGGTCTGACCCATTCGTGGGGCAGAACTTATCTTGGTCTTTGAAAGAAGGCAGAGAAGCAGGGATGGAAACTGAGCTGTGCTAGTATTGTATGTAGCTCACCAGGCTACATAACCCAAGGCAAATAAACCACAAATCGAGTGGTGGACATATGAAAACAGACCAAAACCAGAATAAACGAACTGACTTGGACCAGTACAAAGCACCAGAATGACAAACCAACACACAACAATTATAACAAGCTAGCGCGCTTATGCGCTACGGTCACGCCTCCAAGGCGATACGCCGACCAATAAGCAAGCTGCTAAACCGCAGCACCACACAACGAGAGCGAAACGAAACACAGAGGGCTCAATTTAACTGCACTAAAACCCACTTTGCATTCACAGTTGTGTGAGTGTACGACCTACATACGTACACCAAGTGTGAGTACTTACTTGTACTTATGTACCACCAAGTATGTAGGCCTATACGTATAACCTACAATACGTAGTGCACATCGTAGGAATACAGTACAATACACGTACGTAGGGTAATACCTACCTAATGTTTATTGTGAGTTACGTATACCTGATACTTGATCAGCATAGCACAAGATGTCCAATGTAGATTTTAGACCACTATGTACAGGTATGTTTTATGTATGTATGTATGTTTTTATCTTGAATGTTCATATGTTATGCACGTGGAAAAGAAACTTTGCTTGCTTGCTTGTATGCATGTACTGCAAACTAGTGATGTCAACTTGGGTCTTTTTCGAACAGGTAAAGTACGGGTAAAATTACCCAGCAAAGCATCAGGCCAGGTAAAGTCAGGTAACTTTACCCAGCACAAGCCCATCCAGGTAAAGTAAACTGCATCTGAGAAAGTTACCTGGGTAAATTCGCACCTGGATTTTTCCCATATTTTATGCACATATAGTCATAGTATATGCCATAGTTAGGTGGCTACCATTGATAAACGAAATTTATACACCACTGCACTGTTCTGAAGGTGTCAGTACATACTGCTTTAGTCTTCCTACACCACACCAATAGTTACATTAGGCGTCTTGCTATGAAACTGCACTATTTCTTGATATGAGCTTCCTTCTGCATGCTTTTACCCGGGTAAATTACCCGGGTAAGTACTGAAGAATAGGCAGACTTTTACCCAGGTAAGTACTACATACTTACCTGATGACCTTCGATTTTACCTGGGTAAGCCATTTTAGCTCTGGGTAAAAGTAAAGCTGGGTAAACGTTTTTCGCTCTAGGTAAAGTAAAGTAAAGTTACCCAGCCAAAAATCGGCCAGGTACCCTACTGGTCAAAAGTACAGGTACGATTGCGCGCGTTTTATTGGACTTGCCAGTAACGCGCATGCAACCGGCGAGCAAGTCGCGGGTACTTGAACGGCATCTTGAGAGCGGAGATCAAGTGGTCATAATAATCCGCCGCGCGTCTTTTCTCTCATAATCTGCTGTTTGTTCAAGTCAAGTCAGGGCAAGGTTAGGACGGAAAGTTTTTATGCTTTAGATGGAGGACTAATCCGATTTATGGTGCACGCGCTCACTCGCGCGCAACTTTTATCCCCCTCTTAATTGATGCCGTTCAAGTACGCGCATGTACACGCGCGTACGCGCGGCAAAGTACCTGTACTTTTGACCTGTAGGGTAACCCAGGTAAAGTTACCCATAATTTTACTCTGACATCACTACTGCAAACTGTAGTGTACTAATGTAATTTGTTACCGGTTTATGTACATACGTAGGTATGCACCTAGGACCTAGGTACCCTACATATCCCTTAAAGGATCAAATCACTTGTATAGAAGTGATGGCCAAAAATCGTCCAAAAAGAGATTTTTAAAAATCCACATATGCACAAATTTTGACACGCCCGATATCGTCATAAGTGCGGCTCAAAATGACGGGAGCGCCGGAGCCAATTTCCGTCATCATATTTTTAGGCGACTATTGGATTTTGTTCCGAGAAGGAAGTCGTCGTATTTTTAATATGTAGGGTATCAGTGAATGTGGATCCAGCTTGAGCACAAGTGAACTATTTTGTTTGCCGTTGCATATATTGCATGCATATTCAAATGTGAAGGAACAATAACAGATGATTGACGTCATTTGCAAATTTATGTGCATCATTGATGTCATTTTTCGTGGTTTTTTGCACAAATTAGAAATTCTACTCCTTTTTACACATTTTGAGGGCATGTGCGTATAAATTTTGAATGCGCGCCAAAATCTTCCTGGTCATATAACTTGCGCATCATACAAAAGCTAAAGATTTCGAAATAAGAAAGGTAAAATAAAATAATTTCATTGAACAAAGATGAAGAAGGTAAATGTGAATGAAAGAGGAAAACGGGTGAATAGAGAATTAGAATGAGGAATGAAAAGAAAGCGCAAAAAGGGTGATTTAGAGAGCAACAAGAGAAGGAGCTACCAGATTTGTGGACTCCAGTAGAAGAGGAGGTGTGACGGCTGTACCTGGAGAAATGCAACAGACAAATTGCAAGATACTGGGAGCAAATGAATACACAAATCCAATACTATTAATTCTCATCTCCCCCCCTCAAACACTCCCTTCAGAGCGACTCGGGTGTACATGCCTCCAGCTCCACAGGACGAATTTGGAAAAGGGTGTTCAACTCCAACACCGGCACTGACGATTCCACTCAGAGTCCATCTTCCAAGGTGATTCAGTTGACATTGCAAAGGGCCACCTGAATCACCCTACATCATGAAGAAACACGCAAATAAAGTTTACCGACCTGGTTACCGTACGTACATTATAGTCACGTCAACTTGCTTCAAAAGTACTGGCGGATATTATGTGTGTGTAATGTGTACTAACCTCACAAGAATCCTTTGTTCCATTGGGGTAGCTTCCAGCACAGATAAACTCCTCATTCATCGTTGCGTCTGGACACTTCATAATAGGTATCATTACATCTCGAGGTCTTTTCGGTTCTCTCAAAGTGGTCGTGTTGACATTCATATAGCCCCACCCAGCTGTGATACAGTTTTCTCCAAGTGTCGGCTTGTCTTTCTCGGACTCTGGCAGGCAAATTGGTTGCACTTCCTTCGTGAGAAACTTTACAGGATTCAACAGCACCAGAATTGCAATATCCTTGTAGAGGGCATACTCCTTTGGTGGTATTAGCGCTGGGAGAAAGAACTGTTTGACTTGCCGGCGCTGTTCATACTTGTTCTCCTTGTCCAGATTGTAGGCTCCAGCCCTTATGGAGAACTCGTTCAGAAGAAACAGGTACAGCTGGGTGGGGCTCAATGAATATCAACAAGACCACTTTGAGAACTCCGAACAGACCTCGAGATGTAATGATACCTATTATGAAGTGTCCAGACGCAACGATGAATGAGGAGTTTATCTGTGCTGGAAGCTACCCCAATGGAACGAAGGATTCTTGTGAGGTTAGTACGCATTACACACACATAATATCCGCCAGTACTTTTGAAGCAAGTTGACGTGACTATAATGTACGTACGGTAACCAGGTCGGTAAACTTTATTTGCGTGTTTCTTCATGATGTACCAGGGCAATTCAGGGTGGCCCTTTGCAATGTCAACTGAATAACCTTGGAAGATGGACTCTGAGTGGAATCGTCAGTGCCGGTGTTGGAGTTGAACACCCTTTTCCAGAGGGGTCTTGTGGAGCTGGAGGCATGTACACCCGAGTCGCTCTGAACCTGAAATGGATATGGGACACCATCTGCACGCACAGTGTCTTCAGAAGTCAGGCAAAGCAGTGCGAGAAAAATGAATGACATTAAATAAATAACAGTAAACTACTGGACTTTCAGTGTACC
>JASAMW010000282.1:0-30892 GCA_030247985.1 Epsilonema sp. ZAB3_2
TTGTAGGGAAAGCCAGTCTGTGCAGAGGGGAAGGAATGTATCATGGCCAGGCCACCATAATCTCACAAAAGACAAGACATGCACATAATCTACAAGAAACGAGGACCACCATTCGCATGTCGTCGATAGGCGACAATTTCTACAACTGCCATCAGAATTCACGCTGCCAGACAAAGCGAAAGAAAGATCGACCGACATCTCGCCACAGAATAGACGGCTGGGACTGATGCCAAATTCACATCTCTACGATGTCGATCGCGGTACATCGATTTGAGCGGAATTTGGAAGAAAAACTGTAGCATTATTCTCATTATACTCGGCAAGAGTAACATGAGGTGAGGATATTGGCTCGCCAAAAAAATTCGGCGTCCACTAAGCATCACCGTTCGGACAGCCTACAAGTAGGACCTTGCCAAAAACCGACAGTACCACTAAACGTAATTTGCATAAAATGCGGCATCACAGAATCACGCCACCTGGACCAAACGATAGCTAATCCAATCGAATGTGAATGAGGTATGAAAGAGCTCCAGCACGACACAGTACATACTCCACACTCCACACCATCATTTTCTTCTACGAACGTCAGTGGTGGTGTGAAAGTGGGAACGCGAGCGCTACTGGTTCCCAAGAACGAACGAAGGAGCGAACGCTAAAGCAAGAGCAGGGAGAAAAGAGACAGACAGATGCAAACCCAACTACTGACTGAACGAAATGAGGTAGAGAGGCAGGGAGGGAGGGAGAGGAGGGAAAAGCGGTGTAAGTACTGGTTGTTGGGAGGAGCTAGAGAATCAGCGAGCACGCAGAACGAACTCGGTGCATAAACGGATAGGGAGCCTAGCTTCGTACGTACGTACATATGCATGTATGTGAAGCTAAGCTAGACTTGCTAGCTGCTAGCTACGCAAGCAGTTCAAGCAATCGATACGGGCCAAGGCTGATGCCCGACTAAACTGAGCTGAACTCGAGTCTCACTCAGGCTGTACTGAAAGAAGGCTGCTCAGCTGCTAGCGGCGTCGTGACCGTTATGCAATAGAGCAAGCCAAGCAGTACCGCATCACGTGCATATATGTACGTACATACAAACAGTCATACAAACATAAAAGCAAGGCAACAAAAACGAGACAGATACAGCAGCCGTCCAAGCGCTGTCACTGAGCCCCAGCTTCCTTCTCCATCAAAAACTTACTTTTACGTAGAAGTGCGTATGCGAAAAGTACGGAAAAACGATATCAGTCTTCGACGGTAGTCGTTGAGGACCACAAGACTGTGGTGATAGATAAGCGAAAAAGCCCTGAAGCTACGTAAAATACATAAGAAGAAAGTACAGGAAAGTCGTAAAGCCGCCAAAATCCCCCCAACCCACATCAACATTATTTTTTAAACCCCACGCAGGGCCGCACCAGTACGCACCCTCTCTACCCTCCCTCCCTCTGGTTCCAATCCCGCACTCTCATCATACTTACTGTACATACCATACCGTGCATTACTGTTAAGAATACTTTACAGCATCCATCAGATCTGCTCACACGTAGAGACCCCCGTCAGATAAAAAAGCCCTCGGAACGCACGGAGCGCAGAGTCGAGAAGCAAATTGAATAAATTCAGCGCGCGCGCACACACACAGTGTGGGATGAACGGCGCTTTAGCTCGAAGGGAAAAAGATGAGGAAACTAGGAAAAGTAGGTATTTAGGGTATGTACAGCAGCAGCGCAAGCAGCGAGTAGTGGAGCCCGCTGGTGGTAAATTATCAATCAATCGGATCAGCTCAGATCGAACAAGAGCCGGCTTCAGAGGGTTGAAAGCTGGGGACTGGGGAGGGAAGGAGCGCGCCCATCATCGTGTCGTCATGATCCGACGGGAAATATAGGGTAGCGCGGGGTAAATAGGGCTAAAGAAAAATTTGTCGAGATATCGGACGAACCTATCCACCATATGCAGTAAGGCGATTGGGTTGGTCTATGGCGACACCGCGGCATTTAGTGAAAGTTTGGATCGGTGTCTGCGGGGTCGTCGACCTTGTTCAATCATCTAGAAGCGTCAAAGGAGCGAGTGAAGGAAGAATTGACAACAAAATGACGTCGACGACGACCCCGCTGGCACCTATCCAAACTTGCACTAAATGCCGCGGGGTCGCCATCGACCAACCCAATCGCGTTACTGAAACTCGTGAATACAGTCCTGTGCTTGTTCCGTAATCAATCACAGCTGAAGCTGAATGGGAAAACGTAAAAAAATTTTCATATGGCGACCTCCGATTTGCCCCAGGCTATCCTATATCAACGGTTGAGGCCCGTACAAGTATTTTATTTTTATAGCCTAGATTTTAGCTTATATGCAGAAAGAAGTAAGTAGCAATGAGGAACAGGAAGAGCTACAGAAGCTAAGCAGCTTAGGAAAGAAGGGCAAAAAGATGATGAAGCCCATCCCACCCAACCCCACTTCAAAACGTTTATATCATACGACCAAAACATATGACTGACTACTGGATACAATATCGAAAATTTTGGAGGATTTTTGGCTTGTCACTCCAAATCTGTCCATAACTTGACGTTTTTTCCCTTGAGTGGAATAAAAAGTTTTAATTTCCGGTCCTTCCGGAAGTAAAAAGTTGTACCAACCATTGGCGCGCTTCTCGAGGTGCAATGACGTGTGGCCTCAAGGGACGAACAAACTCCCTAAAAAATGAAGCGAAGTCGAACTCGAACGGCTTCTAGAAAAAAACTAGTTACTTTAAGAGGAAATTAGTCATATCCGTCGGTCGTTGCTACAACAACAGATACATTCAAGTTTTAGCAGTCAGAAAGCGTCAACAAAATATGCGAACACAATAGACGCAAGGAAACAAACAGAAGGAAGGAAAGTGACGTGTACCCTTGCCTATGCACGACCTAAGAGTAGATTGAGGCGGCAGTATGTATGAACGGTCCACTGACACAGCTGAATAATAGAAAATGGTAGCTTTTGTTGGTGGGTGGGCGGGGAGCCAGTTACTCTACTTAGTCAGTCAGGTGGTGTGCACACATTCGCTCCCTACGTACGTGTTATGTACGTTCAGTATTGAATGAACATGCGGTAGGGTACTGTGGAGTAAACCCGGACACGGGGTAAACCAGGACACCTAAGCTTTTCTGAACTTGTCGCATTAGCAAATGATGAGCATTGTAGCTCATTTGAAAGCGGAGAGTTCAAGGCATCGACTGGTAGAATACTTGTCTCAATCGGTCTTTTTGTTGCTGAGATATACTCGGTGTCCGGATTTACCCCACAGTACCCTACATTCGCTAGGAGGGCTTTGGCTTTTCAGCGGGTAAAGCTCTAGACAAATCGACCTTTTTTGCGCTCCCAATCCCGTACGTAGTCTGTCCAGACGTGACATTTTCTTTAACCGGTCATACATTTTCACCCCAGAAGGAAGAAAGAGAGAGCATTTACGAGCAGATCAGCGCACGAGGAAGTAGGCCTAAATCTTCGGCGAAAATAATTACAAAAATACTAATTCTCCTCAAATTACATAAATAATAGGTGCAGCTTCATAAATAAAGATTTCACTAGCTGCAAGCAGGTCATAACAGCAAAAACTACGAATTGAGCTTGGGAAAGTCCTAGCACCCTTATAGATTCTTGATTACAGGAGAAAGTTTTGCCTTTGGCCTCGATAAGATGGGGTCAACGTCAACTGCACATGCTGGCACATTTTATACGCATGAACACGCAAACATGCCATAAATCTTCATCCGGTCATAAACAAGAGACACGAGCATATTAGCGCATAAAGGATGTAATTAGCAGGTAAAGTACATACAGGTCGCGAGCTTATGGATGCACAACAACAAAGAGATGTGCCGACAGGCCGACACACATGCACACAGGCGTGAAGTAATAAAACCTAATGAAGTAGTTTGTAAGTTGAATCCGGCCTAAATGTGCAAAGTGTGGGTACTGTACTAACAACACGTGCGAGAGTAATAAAACTGGTGTGGCGCGCAAACAAAAACTAGTCGGAGGTCGCACATAAAACATAGAATAAACAAAGCGGACTGTGGGCTAAAAAGAAAATTTGTGTGCATAAGCAATAGGAACACCCACACCGAAGCAAACAATAATCCACATGCAAAACACGATTAGAAAAGCGGATAAGCATGACATACTAACAGAACACCTGTGCTGTGTTCACGCCAAATTGCACTCTTACAACGACGAGCTGTGTTATGTACAGAGGATACGTAATGCGTACACAACACAGTACATTTTCGTTAGGACATGAAACTTTTTCAAACGAAAAAATAGGAAAAATAAAAAGCATAATCCATCTCTAGCTGGGACAGAGAAACTGCTTTCTTTTTGCCATTTATTTTACTGACGATCCAACCACATCGCTCTTCCTTTTGCTCAAGTCGCAGTTTGTAAATATGATTGCTCGGAACAAATCGATCAAAAATTTTCAGTTTTCGAAACCATGTACATCTATTTTTATATAGTACGCTATTTATTTAGAAGTACATGGAACGTCTTGCTAGGCTTGAGGCAAAAATGTTCCAAAATACCCAATTTTGCAAACAATACCCGCAAGAAAATCGCGTATTTTATTTGAATTATTGGAAACAAAACAAAAAACAAGAAAAATATTGGAAATTTCCACCACACCACGGATCAAGTTGATTTTTTACCATGAGCGGAGGAGAGGGTGATATTGGTGCATCGGGTCGCCTTCTTTTGCAAGCCGATTGGAAAGAAGCTCTCAAGTATAGTATTTTCAATGGTATTTTGTGGTTGTGTTGTGTGTACATAGACAGTACACACCTGTGCAGGGTAGGTACTTTATGCGCGAGTTGAGTTGTTGTATTGTGGCAAAAAGCGTACTGAAGTAAAAGGAGTGACCTTGAGGTACAGGTACAGGAGATATGATTTACTCTTTTTTCAGATTGAGAGATCGTGAAATATGGGCTGGTTACGAATACCCCAACCGAAGTAAGTAGTCTTGCCCGCTAAGAGTTCGCTATTGCATAAAATAGAAAAGTGCGGATTGCTTTCCGTGCCTCGTGCTATTCTACAGGAGTACATGCCAACGTTGAATACCACTTGAAGGGCACTCCAAACATGTGCACTTGTGCGTGTATTTACTTGCATTTACACTTGCTAACGGCTGCATTTATGCCTTGATAAAAAATAAATACAGCCGTTAGCAATTATAAAAAGTTGCAACTTGCAAGTAAATATACGCACAAGTGCACATGTTTGGAGCGCCCTTGAATCGAGAAGGAAAATTTGCCAGATATGTGCCAGGGAATCGAACCCTGGACCTCTTTTGCTAATCCCATATTGAATGGATAGACTATATTGTAGCATGAACTGCAGTTGCCAACTTACAATGTTATTTTGGGTGGCGGAATTTATTTGTCATGTTTTGCAATTTGCAGGTATGGCATCAGATTACACTACACTCAGGCTTTCCCCTGTATTAGAGGAAACGGGTGGTGAAAACGCTAGTTTGCCGTCTACCGACAAGCGATTTACAGCAAAGATATTTGAGGTATGTACGCACAGTTGGCTCACATTACACGCACGCAGATCATTTGCTCACTCCTATAGGGTACCGTGGGTAAAACTGACCATTTGTGTGGTACACTCATAATGTGTATTGTAGCAAGAATGCGAGTTGAGTTTCTGTCAAAGCGAAGGTTGTGCTGTGACAAAGGCGCGTTTCGTTTCCCCCGTGGCTACCTTCTCTAACTGTGGCAGTAAGAAAGTAAGAGCGGATTCACATAGATTTTTCTTAGCAAGTACTTTCTTATGGCTTCAACAGTATTCTGAATGCGTTTGATACAGATAACAAGCGTGGATGTATCTCCTGGTGGTTTGGGCATTTCTACCGTTGATTCCGAGATTCTGGTTTGGGATTCTGCGAACGGCTCTGTTGAGGTTGATAAAACACAGCCTTTTTGTTGCTTGTAGCCGGGGCAATTCGGTATTCGGGCCTCCCGGGGTAATTCGGGCCATACCTGACCTGTCTTTCTTTTAGTAAGGCAGTCTAGCGGAAACTGTACAACCATGTGGTGCATAGAACAGGGTTCGTACAGATCCTTTATATCCTTTAGATCCTTTAAAAGTCCTTTTTTTAGGCAGGCACCCTTTATATCCTTTAAATATCCTTTATTTGGCCAAGGGATCCTTTATTAATTTTTTGAGCACGTTTCCATCAGTTTCAGACAGAGACATTGCAAAAATTTTTCGCCTTCGGCGAGTGTTTCGCGCTGCTTTACCAATATTTTTATGGTATCCGCGGAGCCAACTTCAATTTTTCAATATTTTTTCTTGCTTGATGTTACTTTGGCTTCATATCATGTTTCATGTTCACAATTTTTTCATCAGTTGCAATGTTCCTCGTTGGTAAGTTTTGTAAGTAGTAATTTCTTGGTACTGACAAAACGATAGCAATTTCCTGATCAGCTCATGCCATGCAGCTGATCAAAGAGGTAATGTTATAGCTTCGACTTTGCTGAACTTGCTATGAGGAGCATAGGGGTCAGACAATATGATATAGGAGTTCAAAACATAAAAAATGAGTACATATCGCAGTAAGATAAGCTCCATTATGGATCCTTTATTTCGTATGGGATCCTTTGAAAAATTTTGGTCCTTTCTGTACGAACCCTGGCATAGAAGGAAGGACAAGAATCGTTTTATATCCGCTTTTTACTAATAAATTATAGAAGATCATGGGTGGCCCAAATTTCCCCGTACTTACCCTATATAAGGGTACTGTGGGGTAAAACGGACACCTAGTATATCTCAGCAACCATACGACCGATTGAAACAAGTATTCTACCAATCAATTCCTTGAACTCTCCTCTTTCAAATGAGCTACAATATTCATCATTTGCTGAAGCGGCAAGTTCAGAAAAGCTTAGGTGTCCGGATTTATCCCATAGTACCCTGTAAGTTTTGCAGCGTCGTCTGAGCGGCCACTTGTCCGACGTGTATCGATGTCGCTTTTTCCCGTCCGGAGTCGTGGTTCTATCGTGCGGTGGCGACTTCGCGTTGCGAATTTGGTCGGCGCAAAGCGGAAAATGCCCACGCACGTTGATTGGTCACAGAAGCGGTATGTGCATGCATCACTACGTACGTACCTCTGTATGGCGTATGTATCCCTAGCCCTATAGGGTACTGTGGGGTAAACCCGTCCACCAAGCTCCTTTGAACTTGCTGTTTCAGCAAATAGCTCATTTGAAAGGGGAAAGTTTTTCTCTGCCGATCCTTTGCTTGCTGAGAAATGCAACCCTGAAACTTATTATTGGTGGCCGGGTTTACCCCATAGTGCCCTACATAGGTAGGTACCTTCGTTTAACCGGGTACAACCGCCATAAATGAGAGGGTTTCACCCCCACCCCCACCCCACCCCCCCACCCCCCCCCCCCCCCTTCCCCCCTGTTACCTTATTTTACTATTATTTCATCTCTGTGTTCTCAGGGGTGAACGACGTGGGCTTTGTGGGCGTGGGTAAGCAAGTTCTCTCATGCAGCAACGACGGTACTTGTCGCCTATGGGAATGCGGCAGCAGTACGACCCTGCGCACGTTCAAGCCGGACGTCGGCGCGCTCAACGCTCTCGCCGTCGGTATGCATGCCGCGGTATTCGATAGTTGCGCTGAAGATTTCTGGGTGGTCGCGTCGCGACCGCGAGCTGACCCATCTATGATTTACACTGGTTTTTGTAGTCCGTTTTGGTTCGGTTTCGCCGGATGCTGGTATGTATTGCACTGAAAATCATCAGTGCAAGGTAAAGTAAACCAGAGGGCTCAGCTCGCTGGCCACCCAGCAATTTTAAACGCCACTCGTCAATAGGTGTTTTCTTGGCTTGATTAACTCCTCCCGGAACTCAAAGTCTCAGTGCGCAACTAGTTGCTCAAACGACGCCAACCTATATATGAGGAGTTGCGCAACCGACGCCAACCGTTGCCCTGGTTACGCAACGTCCAAATGTCGGTTGGCGTCAGTTGCGCAACTCCCATATATTGGATGGCGACGGTTGCGCAACTCCCAAATGTCGGTTGGCGTCAGTTGCACAACTCCCATGTGTCGGTTGACGTCAGTTGCGCAACTCCTGCATATATCGGTTGGCGTCGATTGCGCAACCAGTTGCGCACTGAGACTTTGAATTCCGGGAGGAGTTGTGTGCTTTACAATAGGTACGGTACTTGAACGAGACTGGTTGGGAATGATTTTGCTCCATTTGTTGTAGCTGGTGAAGGAGACGGGGACTGTGTTCTCTTGGTCGGAGAAGCCGGGATCCTCCGTTCTTACGCCTTGAATTCGCCAAGTCAAGAGGTTACTGTACATCGCACTTGTACTACCGAAAATTTATAATGTATGCAGTATGCACACACTCATATTTTTTAGATCTTCCACTTCGATGCTCAAGCCGCCTTGAATTGTGTGGGGAAGGTGTCGCCTCAGTTGGCCATATTTGGCTCCACGGACGGATCGCTTTACGCTTTGGATCTTAGACAGCCTACGTGAGTACTGTACATAATATATCTATCTACGTGCATGCAATGCAACAAAGCCCTATTCATTGGTGCGCTTCAGACGTGAACTCCGAATTCGCTCCGAATTCGGAGCCCTGCCTATGCTTCAACATGTAAATCCTCCGAGTTTGCTCCGAACTCGCTCCGTTTTTCCAAACGTACGTGTGAACTGCCGAGTTTGAAACTCGGAGACGTGTGAACCACCGAGTTTAGCTCCGAAGTCGGCGGCTTCTCGGAGCAAAAGTCGGAGCTAATTAGAAAAACAAAAAACTACGCAGAAAATTTACGACGTGGCGCGTAACCTCCGCAAATTGATAAAAGCTGCTCGGGGTTGCTTTCTCCCCTTGTGAACGACTGAAAAGAAGCGCGCCGTGTTTATTCGGAGCAAAAACGTTTACGTGTGAACAACCGAATTACGCTCCGAATTCGCTCCGTTTTTCCAAACGTACGTGTGAACTGCCGAGTTTGAAACTCGGAGACGTGTGAACCACCGAGTTTAGCTCCGAAGTCGGCGGCTTCTCGGAGCAAAAGTCGGAGCTAATTAGAAAAACAAAAAACTACGCAGAAAATTTACGACGTGGCGCGTAACCTCCGCAAATTGATAAAAGCTGCTCGGGGTTGCTTTCTCCCCTTGTGAACGACTGAAAAGAAGCGCGCCGTGTTTATTTGGAGCAAAAACGTTTACGTGTGAACAACCGAATTACGCTCCGAATTCGCTCCGAATTCGGAGGCTTCTCGGAGCAAACTCGCTCGGAGCAAACTCGGAGCACGTCTGAAGCGCACCATTGATTGAAAAACAAGCGGTACTGATTTTGTGCACTTTGTTCTTACAGGGAGCCTGTTTCTCGTGAGAAAACGACTCGTGGTCCGGTGATGCAAGTGCTGCCTTGGAAGAAAGGCTTTTTCGCCAGCTTCGGTATGGCTAAAAGCAAGAGTGCGTAAAGATATGTCGACAAAAGCGAGTACCTAGAGCAAGTCACTTCACTACTTCGCTTTTGTCAATATCTATCTCTTATTACGCATTCTTGGTACGAGGTACTGCAAACACCAAACAGTTACCTGCGTAGTCTGCTGCGGAGAAGTGTCGTAAACGACAAGTACTTACATGCTCTGCATCTACAGGAGATGGTACGGTGCTATATCGCGAGGACGCAACGAACATGGAGCAACGCTCCTGTTTGGAACTGAGCTGCGCAGACTGTGACCCAGTATACGATCTTCGTACAGATGGACGGCACGTATACGCCGGCAGCAGAGACGGAACCATACGCAAGTTTCCTCTTCCAACCTGAATCTCGGAGTGTCAAAATAGAGGCGTGTGGTAGCAAGAATTTATAACCAATGTATGTATATACAAAACCCGGTTTTTCGTACAGCCCAGACACAGTGGCACATCATTCTTTCTTGGTCCTACTTATAAATTCTTGGAGGATACGTACGGCTAGCGGTTTTGTGGCTTGGCCTATATATGGTGTCCGTTGTTTGCTACTGTGGAATTCAAAAACTGTTGTGTACTGTGCGTTGTTAGTATGTATGTACAGCATGTATGGGTTTGTGCCATTATGCGTGGGATCCATATAAAGTGAATAAAATTGTTGTCGCCTGTCTTTACGTTTGCTTGAATGAACGCACACTTTACGTGAACACTGCGTGCAGTACTTTGAAGGTGTGAGCTCCTTTATTTATGTGATTTTGAACATAAATACAATACAGTATTTTATTCGATTTCAGCTTAGAAAAGGCCATGCTGGGTTGTACCGGCTGTTCCAAACTGAAGTCGAAGCTTCCCTATGCTATTGTTTCCGTTCGATGGAAAAGCTTCAGAGTGAAGCAGAAGTGGGTAAGAAAACTGAGCCACGTACATACTGCTGTGCGGTTGGTTACCATATGGGGTAAAGTCGAACGGTATAGGAGGGATCTGGGTTAGGCAAGTCAATGGAATAATTGTGCGCACTGCTGTAGTAGTTTTACCCATTGCTTTGCTGCTAGCTATAACCTGTACTGTACGATTCATTTGATTTACAACCTACATATCTGCAGGCATTCAACACCAAGCAGAAGACTACTGCCCAATTGGCGCTGGAGCATTTCGACTTCTTCTACAAGCCGCTGTATCGTGGCTGGTGGCCGTCCGTCCGTCTGGCCCTACTGTCCGACCCCAAGTACTGCGCTCTGGTGAACAATTACTGCGGAGAAGCGCGGGAGAACGAAGAGCGTTTAACGGAAGCAGGCGCCATGGATCTGTTGGCGCACGTGAGGACAGAAAAGGGCAAGTACGAGACGAGAATGGGCCACGATATAACTGCAGCGAAAAATTCGAGTCAAGTGACAGACGCACAAGACGGGGACCAAGATTTCATAACACCAGAGGAGGAGGAGGAAGAGGAAAATGCGGAGGGGCAACAAGAAGATAGGTGGGACCAGAGCGGCCAGAGTGCGTGGGAAAGCGAGAAGGCTGCCCGCACCGACTCTGCGCTCTTTGATTTTGTGCCGACTTCCGATGAAACGCTGTCGGATGTGGCCAGAGTCAAGCTGGGACACTGGAAGCAGAAGGGAGAATCCAGAATGCAAGCAGCCATGTGAGTATGCTCATATTGTCATTGCGGTTGGAATCAGGGAACCCCTTACCGTAAATGTGACCTGGATGGCCCAGCCACCTCAGTCAGATACCGTATTTCCCGGTGCATAGCCCCCTCATCCTAGCCAATGGGGCTTGCTATGCATGCACCGGTAAATACGGTTACGGTGGGGTGAGGTAGAATCTAATTTGTAGTCAGCGATGGATTTTGTAGGTTGAGCCCTGATCCGGTGCGTATCAAAGTGTTGCCGGATGATGACGTTTCATATCCTCAGCATCTGAAGTTGATGGTGTACCCGCGTGGAGACATCACCCTGTTCCCACAGGCTCAAGTCGGGCGCAGTGGGGCAGTAGGTACGTATACATACACTGTTACGTTAGGTTGTGGTGCACGGTTACTTTCTAGGGTACTATGGGGTAAACCGGGCCATAGGAAATCCGGCCACCAAAGTTTCAGGGCTGCATTTCTCAGTATCCAATGAACCGGTTGAGACAAATTATTATATCAATCGATTCCTTGAACTCTCCTCTGTCAAATGAGCTATATCGGTTCATCATTTTTGCTGAAACAGCAAATTCAGAGGAACTTAGGTGGCCGGGTTTACCCCATGATGGCCGGGTTTACCCCAGAGTACTCTACTCTTGAAGCTATTAGTGTCTGAGAATGCTTTTGTTTTGTTCCATCCAGGTTTCTATCTGTTGGATGGCGCGTCCGTCTTTCCCGTACTGGCGCTCGGCATAGAGGCGGGCGACTCGGTGCTGGATCTGTGCGCGGCGCCGGGCGGCAAATCCCTGCTGATGCTTCAAACGCGTCTGCCCGCCACTCTCACGTGTAACGACGTGAAACTGGCCCGGGTGTCGCGCATGCGACGTATGCTCACCTCGTACATACCGGAAGCAGAGGAGGAGCTGCGGAGTCGCGTGCTTCTGAAGAGGAAGGACGCGACGTCGCCGGATTGGGAAGAAATGGACAGATATGATAAGGTATGAATGTACATAGCTACCTATACAAGCTGGTCATAAGCTACCCATAGCCACTCCCACACCAAGCTCAGATGCCTATAAAAGCCTGCTTGGGGGTGTAATGCACTAGAATAACCCTGCTTGCTTTGACCAAAGTTATGCCCTAAAACACGTGCTTTTAACCTTAAAAAAATGCCTCTGCGCACCTCTCAATAACATAAGAATGTCCAATGCATCCCCCCCCCCATGCATTGCCCCATAAAGGACCTCTCAAGTTTTGCATAGCCCGGGGGCTGTACACCCAAAAGTACGGCATGCATCGCATATCTTTGCACACAGGTCTTGGTGGACGCGCCCTGTACCACGGACCGTCACGCGCTTCAGGAAGAAGAGGATAGTATTTTTCGACGATCCAGAAGCCAGGAAAGACTGGAGCTGCCACAACTTCAGACCAATATTCTAGTGTAAGCAAGAACTGATAACACGCTCTAGCCGAAAAAACGTACTAAGCAGCTGAAAATACATATACAGTAGTAGGGATGGGGTAAACCCAGCCATGGGAAAATCCGGCCACCTAAGTTTCAGGCTGTATATCTCAGCAACCAATGGTCCGACTGAGACAGACAAGTATTATGCCAATATCGATTCGTTGAACTCTCCTATTTCATGAACTATTTTGGTTCATCATTTGCTGAAACAGCAAGTTCACAGGAGCTTAGGTCTAGGTGGCCGGGTATACCCCATAGTACCCTTTATAGATTGAGATGGCCAACTTCTATCCGGTCAGAATTACCCCGCATTACCCTATTTTCTTCAATTTTTTCAGCACTGGTATGCGCTCTGTGAAGCCCGGCGGTACTGTAGTCTATTCAACCTGCACCCTATCGCCAATGCAAAATGCCAGCGTGGTTGAAACGGCGGTGGGGTTGGTTCGGGAAAAATACGGCCTAGATTTCGTCGTCAAGGACCTGGCCACCTTAACCAACGATTTCAAGCGAGCCCAGGTGTTCCGATTCTACCCGTGGGTGAACTACGGCGCTCTGATTTTACCCTTCCTACCCAATAACTTTGGTCCGATGTACGTGTGTAAGCTGCATAGAGTGAGATAAAGAAGATATTTACAAGAAGCGTGAATGAGGCGTAGCTAATATCAACAATATATAATTCTTGCTTAGGGGAAGAATGGAGGACGTAGTGCAAAGTAAAGAAACCATCCCTGACGCACATTCGCCCCAATTTGAGTTTCATACAACACGAACCCAAATAATTGGCTATCCAAACAATTGGATATTTCAAAAACCCAAAAAATTGAGGCAATCTGCGCCCGTGTCCTCCATTCTTCCCCTTAAGCAAGAATTATGTATTTTTGCTATCATGAATCTCCCACTTCCTCCTCCTCCTCTTCCTTATCCTTTTCTTCTTCTTCCTGTTCTTTCTTTTTCTTCTTCAGTTCTTCCTCTTTCTTTTCTTCCTCTTCTTTCTTCGCAATCTCCGCTATGGACGGCACGTGCTCAGCGATAAGTCGCAACAGTTCTTCCACCTGTTCTTCGCTCAATCTCTCCTCGCATTCCTCCACGATCAGCTGGATTTCCACCGGAGATTCGGGCCGTAAATTGAGCAGCTGCAGAACTTCGGCTTTCGTCAGCCTAAAGGCGGGCTTAGTGTACGCGTGGTGTGCGAATGACCAAAACTACTAAAATAGGGGGGTCCAAATACTAAGAAAAAGAATGGTTCATCTAGTAGTGAAAACGATGAAGTGCTCACTGGCAGACAAGGCAGCAATGAGCTGTAGTAGTAGCGTATCGTGATTGCTTCAAATGTTTTCACAACTATGTACATATAGGGTACTGTAGGGTAAACCCGGACACGGGGTTAGCCCGAACACCTAGTATATCTCAGCAACCATTCGACCGATTGAGACAAGAATTCTACCAATCGATTCCTTGAACTCTCCTCTTTCAAATGAGCTACCATGGTGATCATTTGCTGAAGCGGCAAGTTCAGAAAAGCTTAGGTGTCCGGGTTTACCCCATAGTACCCTATTTTGTAAATGAGCCATTCTTCCATCAGGCGCACCATATAAATTCTTGGTATGGCCAAGCGCTCTGCTCGCACAGCACGCACGCACAACGTCATTGGCACCGCCCGCGTCTACGTATATGTAAACCCGCCTTTGAAAGGGCGCAAAGCGCGGTAGACAAGCTCCACCGTTTTCTCATCGTCCACTCTGCAGGGCATCTGCTCCAAATAGCGGCTGGTTTCGTAGAGGATGGTGGAGAGATTCTGCAGGCGCGGCTTCTTATTCTGATTGCGCTTCTCACCCGCGCGCATCTCGCGAAGTAGCCGCAGTACCTCGCCGTTGGTCAGCAGGACTGAGCGCGCGTTGTGCACTTCCATTTTTCTGCTGCTTGTGAAACAGTCCGCCTGGAATAACACTATCATCAAGAATTCATAAAGGAGGTATCATCCCTCCTACACGAGTTCTCGTAAGTACCATATACTATTACATGGTATAACCGGCTACGCTTCATGAATTCTTCATGCTAATCATATGTTTTCAAAATCACCAAGAAATAAGCTCAGGTAAATGGAGCATGAAATCATGTCATGAGATGAGAGGCCAGCACACGCATTTTCCAAGGATAAAAAACTTTACTTTTTGGGTAGTATGGAATACTCAAGAATTATTTGTACCAAAGGATCACACAAACTAAATATTAGTCGAACGAAGCTGCTACTGCAAATCATTTTGGCCGGCCGTGCAAATTCACTGCGAGACACGAACCAACTGTTTTCCAATATTTTCTCCTCGCATCATACCAACGAAGGCGGCGCCCGTATTCTCCAATCCCTCCACCACCGTTTCTTTGACTTTTAATCGACCGCTGGCCAACCAATCATAGAGCTGCGCCATTCCAGAGGCGAATTTGTCTTGGTAGTCGAGCACCAGAAAACGATCCCTACAACAAGTACCCACAAGTAAAACAAGTCCCTACGTACAGTAGTGCGCTACACACGTGGTAAGTAAACTCGCGGTAAATTCACGGTGAGTTTGAACTTCGACCTTTGTTTTGCGTGTAGAGCATTCTCACTTGCTCCCACGCGCGAAATTTTTTTCACGCGTTCACACGTGGTAAGCTTAAAACTCCGGGTGAATTCACCGGCTCACCGGCCTCCCATGTTTCACCACATACTTACGGGGAATTCCCCGGGAGGTTACTCACCACGTGTGTGGCGCACTAGTGAATGCGACCTCACGTCCGTTATTTGTCGCACCAAAGGCCCAACTCTCGCTGCTGGAAGGATTATACAGTACGTACGTACATACGTACAGTACAGTACAGTACCCTGGTTGGTACAGTACCTACCTGGTAATGTTTCTTTCCCTGAGCAACGCCGAAATTTCTTCACTCAGCGGCGGCGGATATGGAACGTCTTTTTCGTACATGGCAATCTGTCCGCACAAAATCACGTGACTGTCTCGGTTCATCTGCAAAGCAAATTCAGGCGGGTCAGTCAAATTCCCCTCACTTCCAAAACTTTAGGGTAATTGTGGGGTAAAGTCGGCCGACTCTACCATACAGTACAGTACCATCCATGCCATACCTTTCTAATCACTTCATCACTGATGACGCCTCCTACGTTATCAAAGTACACGTCAACGCCAGCGGGGCAGTGACGCGAGAAACTGTCAGCCATCTGCTCCTTCTTGTAGTTGACGGCGGAATCGAAACCCAGCTCCTCGGTCAAAACGCGACACTTCTCCTCTGAGCCACAGATGCCGACCACCCGTTCGCAGCCCAAAAGGCGACCAATCTACATACATGCGTACAATAATAACAATACATGCGTAGGGTACTGTGGGGTAAACCCGAACACGGGGAAGCCAGACAATGGAACTTGCCGCTTCAGCAAATATAACATGGTAGCTCATTTGAAAAGGAGACCACAATCAGACAGAATACTTCTCTCAATCGGTCGATGTGCAGCAACTAGGTGACCGGATTTCTCGGCCCAGCTTACCCCATATTACCTACGCGTATGTAATTGGGTAAGGTAATCGAGAGGACAATTCCGACCACCATCGACGTCGGCGCATAGGTGACCGGACTTTCCCCAGCATACCATCTTCTTACCTGTCCAGCCAGAGAGCCACAAGCGCCGGCGGCTGCGCTCACCACCATTGTTTGACCGGCACCCGGCCTCACGTGACCTTTCTCTTGTACGCCGAGCAGACTGGTGAGTCCCACCAGACCCAAACAACTCAGCATCACAGAAGGCGACTGATCAGACGGGATACACACCTACAGATAGAAAAAAGATATGGGTATGTGTATGTACATGTACGTGTACATGGGGTAAAACAACCAGGGGCAACTTTGTCCACCCACACAAAAAAAGAAACAACCAAGATAGCAAGGGTAGGTAAAATAGCATTCGTTGCAATACGAAAACGAGGGTATCGGTGTCGACGAAATCTTAGCGTGTGTGAATGCTTCACAACGCAACAAAAGGACGCCTAGGTACTTGGCCACAGAAAAAGCCAAGGCCAAGCATAGTAGGCCCGGTATTTCAGCAAAAGCGCAGTAAGATTGCCGCAACTTTTTTTTTTTTTTTTTTGGCGAGACCGTACCCCACAGGGTCGGCTGTAGGTGAAATCCACCTAATCTCCTCCGAACCTTTAACAACGCCCGTTATGGTGGGCCAGTCCAGTGCCACAAGGCACGACCAACAATGGCCCGAACCAGGGAAGGGCCTGGCACGAAGCCGAACAGCCATCAGCGACCACTGGTCGGGGTGTGCTGACCCGAAGGAAAGCACTGGTGCCTTTAGAAGCCAGCGAGCGGGCGCACCATACTGCCGCTGGGGTTGCCAGTCGCTTTAATCCCACCTGGCGAGAGTGGGAACTCATGACGCAGAGGACGGCAGATCGGACGCAGCCCGTCTTACCGCCTGCGCCACGAGCGCGACATTGCCGCAACTTTTTGGAAGACGGGAAACCGATCGATAATGCGTTGGGTGATGCTGCGTTTGATAGTGGAAAGTCCGACCGAAGGAGTGACCAGAGAAAATAAACGCCACTCCTCCATCTTTCAAAAAAAAACTTAACCGTCCGTACCTGTACAAATACGTACATACAGTATGTAGGTACCTTGAGAAACATTTCCTGCGGAGCGCAGAAGTAGAGTTGCCACGGCCACGCCATACTGGCACCCACCATGTCACCAACGGCGAAAATGCAACCGGGTGGGGCCTTTGCGACCATGCCTAGGCCGCCTAGGCCCTCCGCTGCCTCACCCAGCACCCAGGGGGTCAGATAGGCCACGCCTGTGCTCTCGTTCATACGACATCGCTGTTACAAACAAAATAATGAAAGCAAGAACATGTAAATAGGTTTAGGCTAATACTGTTTAACGGGTATAATGTACAACGTAATAGATACATAGTAGGGTAGTATGCAGACGTGGGCCTGGGGGTGAGGGGGGTATGTTGAACGCACCCCCACCCCTACCTCTCCATACCCCCACCCGTACCCCCAGGAAATATGAAAAGCAACATACCCCCGCGTACCCCCAGAAAAAAAACAGCACTACGTATCCCCACTGCGTTACCACAAACTTGAAATCAGCAGTTTGTCTGCCAGGACACGTACCCCCACCCTTTTTTCCTCTGGCTTACATCCATGCTCAGACTTTTTACATACTCCACAAAGTGCATGCATTGTCAAGAATTGTTGTTTGTAGTTGCATAATGTAGTGAATAGTTTTATATAATGGTTTATCCCTATCATTCTAGACAAGTTGCTAAAGTATTCAACAGTGGAAATTCGATTCGAACACATACTTACACACAACTCTTATCAACCCAAATAGTGCTCATTTTTTTCTGGGGATAGATATAGACTTTGTGGGGTTATGTAGCACACCATTTACAGTTGGGGGTACGTAAATATGCTGGGGGTACGTGAGGTTTTTTCTTGGGGGTACGTAAAAAATCTGGGGGTACGTGGCCACAAAATTTTTTTTTGGGTGGGGGTACGCAACACCCCCCACTTTTGACCTCCTGCATACCCCCACTGACAGACCCCCACCCTCAAAACCGTGTCCACGTCTGAGTATGAGGTAAACCCGGCCGCCTAAGTTTCAGGGTTGCACATCTCAGCAACCAATGGACTGATTGAGACAAGCATGATATCAATCGATTCCTTGAACTCTCCTCTTTCAAATGAGCTATTTGGTTCATCATTTGCTGAGACAGCAAGTTCAAAGCAGCGTAGGTAGCCGGATTTACCCCATGGCCGTGTTTACCCCACAGTATCCTTTATGTGCACATACATAATAGTACGTACGGTACGTACAAGAGCCGGATCCACTGATAGATAAAGTGAGCGAATAATTACGCATCCATTGCGCAATTCGGGAAACGCACATTTGTCAAATCGAAAGCAATCTTCGGTCGCACTAGCGTTCACACCTAAACATTCTTCATCATTCGTAGTCAAGCGTTGCGTACGTACTCACAAAGAAACTGCTCAGCCTGTGTGGTATGCACTGAAAAATGCTTACCTGGACGCTTCAGAAATGTCACTTGAAAGTTGTCTGGGGGATCTTTGGCTGGCATCGTTTCCCAGTTTCATATCCTGAATCCCTGAATGAAGATATTTACGAGAGTGAGCAATAAATGAGTGAGGTAAGATCGATTTCACCCGAATCGAATCGATGAGCGGTAATAACTAATACGCAACCAAAACAACCAACAACCAAAACACCCAAATCGCACCCAACGTGGACTTCTTTAAAATAGGATCTGCCTAAATGGCGCATACAAACAAAGTGGCGCAACAGACATTATCGAAGCAACAAATGGGCTGGGTAGCATGATAATATTTGAGCCAGCGTTTGCAATAGGGTAGTGCGGGGTAATTTGGGGGTGCAGGGGGTGCATGGTGGATGCGGGGTGCATGGTAATATCTACTTTGCACAGGCACATGGACAGACAGGCTAAGGCTGAGGCTGAGGTCTACTCCTCTGAATCCAATACCTAAGCCCTAAGCCTCAGCCTGAGCTGAAGTCTGCCCAAGCGCCTGCGCAAGACATATTTCCATTCACCACCCAGCTCTCAGTGCCCAGTAACTTCAACACCTAGAATTGCAATCCATATTTTCCATGCGAATTCATGCTATTTTGTTGGAACGCCTATGACATTGGAAGTTTTCCATTTTTCAGTCACTCTATACTTTTGTTGGATGCAAACATTACTGCATGTGTTTGGACCAACTGTCCCAACGCCACCCCACAATTTCGATAAGGGCATATTGATTGATTGATCATGGTTCTTCACACGCGCAACTAGTGTGTTATTTAGGCGGAGCTATTTTTTAGGAAGTCCACGTTGGTTGTTGTGGTTGTTGGTTGTTTTGGTTGCGTATTAGTTAATACCGCGATGCCGCAAAGTATGTACACAACTAGATCTGCCTATCTTACGCAGAGTCAACATCCGCCCGTATTGGGTAAGTTGCATAAAGCAATATAGACGGAGCCACAAATCTATCACGGACCCATCGAAATGATCTGCACTTTGTGCTCCGTCCGTCGTCGTTGACGGAACAGCGGATTATTTCGATGGGTCCGGAGTGGTGGATAGAAGAAAAGAAAGAAGAGAAAAAAGAAGAAAAGCAAACGGAAGGAAACGGAAGAGAACAAACGTGAAACGTCACAAAGACAAGAGGACTCTGGCAGGCCAAAAGTGGACAGAATAACGGGGAAATTCAAGACAAATACAAGATGACGTATGGTTCTTGCAAAAAATGGATGAAGTATTCATTTCCTTCCGGCCGGGTATGTACGTACACACAGCATATGCTTTGCTTGTGGTAATTCCGGGTAGTGTGGGGCAAATCCGGCCATGCGGCATGCACTTTGGTTTGGTAAGCCCTGTTATCCAATCCAGGTGGAAATAACGCTTATTTGTTGCTTTATGGCGGGTTTGCCTGTATGTCTGGTACCCAATTACTTTGTTATGTGTACGTGTACAGTACGTACTGTACATACCTGTTGATCGTTTGCTTTATGCATGAAATTGGTGCCCTTGTTACTACAGACGGGAGGCGTACTATGTGAATTGAGTATAATCGGGGCGCGATGATTGGTCTAGAGGAGCGTCTGGCCAATGAGCAAGCGACGATGGCGTCGACGGAAGTGACGCTGTCCGCCGATTCCTCGTCCATCGTCAAGATTCAGCTATCCAACGGGTGCTTCAATAACGTCCGATTCAATGATGACACTACCGTCCTTGTAAGTACGTACGTGGAAATTCAAGGCGAATTCACATACGCGCTCGGTGAACGAACGCATACCGCATCTATGTCTCGTATTTGTGAACAAGTTGCAGACACTTTGTTGACAACAGATGTATGAGAAACGTCAACAAAGTGCCAATTATATGTTGTCAACAGTTCTGCAACTCGTTGACAAATATGAGACGATGCGGTGTATGTACCGGGTGTTTCACGAAAGCTGCAACCTCTAAAATGCTTATAACTTCTGAACCAATGCTTAAATTTTAACCAAGTTTTTTTAAATAAAAACTTGAGCACATACCAGACAAGTATGCAAAATTTCATTGGTGGGTCTTAACTACGAAGGGAATTATGAAGCCTCAAACATTGGGTGTCAAAATCGGCAGTGATGAGAAAAGCGCTCGATTTTGAAGTCTATAAGGAAGCAAGTATGCTTTTCCGCTCCATTCAAGCATCCATTCGGACTTATTCAGCATACAATGCGAAAACATAAAGGGAACATTGCCGCCATCCCTAGGAACATGCTTGGAAAAAGTGTTTTCCAGGGTTTTGAAGACGGCTGCACAAGTGCAGGAGAACGAAAACGGGCACATCGAAAAATAGGACCTGAAAAGGCGTCGCTTGTTGGTTCGTTAATAGTGCATGTACGCTAATGAAATTTTGCATGCTTGTATAGTATGTGTTCAAGTTTTTATTAAAAAAAATTGGAAAAAATTTAAGCATTGGTTCAGAAGTTATAACCATTTTAGAGGTTGCAGCTTTCGTGAAACACCCGGTATGTGTTAACCCTCTCCATAATCTCAGATGACCGGCTGGCCATGGCCACGGTTTTCAGGCCGCAGCCACCCCACGGCTACAGGCGGCCATCTGAGATTACGGAGGGGGTTAAAAAAGGCAAAATCGCTTGTGTGTGGTCGTAATTGTCCCGATGTACCCTGCTGCAACGTTGTAGAAAGTGATCGAGGTAGTGGTGAGTCGGTTCGGGGGCGCGACGGCCGACTTGTCCCACTTTGCCCTGCGTCTACTGCACCAACCTCACGGCCCCAACACACCGCCCAACGAACTGCACTGGATGCACAGGGATCTAAGCATGCGGCAGGTGCTGGCAAAGTATTTGTCGCATCACCCTCGCCTGGAATGGAAGTACGTTTGGTGTCGGGTACTGTGGGGTAAAACCGGTTAGGAAAAGACGAACCGGAGCCGTATCTAATACGAGAGATGGATATTGAGTCAAATAATGGTGCAGTGTATTTTAGCTTCGAACTTCGCATTCGTTACTTGCCCAAGAACCTGGAGGAAATGTTTCATACTCAGAAGCCGACCTTCTTTTACTTCTATGATCAGGTACTGTTTATTGTTGCGTGTGGTAGCCCAATCTTTTACTGTGGGAAATTTCGGACCAACTGTACGCAAACAGAAGACATAAAATACAACAATTTGTTGCCAACAATGACGCCAGGTCGCGGTATGTGTTAAGAGTCCAAGATTGTCCCCACTGTACCCTACTTTCATGCTGGAAATGCGTGCTACTATAAAAAATATATATCTATCGTTGCCTTTGGCTTACAGATTCGTAGCGATTACATGTCTCAAGTGGCGTGGAAGGTGGAAGAAGGCGTGGCGCTGGAACTCGGCTGTCTGGAAATTCGCCGCTTTTTCAAGGAGACGCCCAGTTCTGCCTTTGAGAAGAAGGCCAGTTTGGATTTCCTGGAATCAGAGATTGGCCTCACCCGCTTCTTCCCGCAACAACTGCTCATCGACTACAAGGTAGGGGGCTTTGGGGTAAACCCGGCCACCCAGACTGAGACAGAAACAACGGCGTTCAAAATACGTATTTTACGATGGCTGGATTTGGAGATATTTATAACACACGGCACAAACCTGTAAGGTGTACTATAGGGTATTGTTGGGTAAACCCGGACGGACACCTAGTATATCTCAGCAACCATAGGACCGATTGAGACAAGTTTTCTACCAATCGATTCCTTGAACTCTCCTCTTTCAAATGAGCTACCATGTTCATCATTTGCTTAAGCGGCAAGTTCAGAAAAGGTCCGGGTTTACCCCGTGTCCGGGTTTACCCCACAGTACCCTATGATGTTTCATTTCAGCCAAAGGTTTTACGCAAGCTCATACTGCAACACGTGAAAAAGTTCGCTGCCCTGTCAGAGCCGGCCTGCATGTTTCGTTTTCTGGAAAAGCTGGGAAAGATCGCGCGATATGATATCGAAATATTCAAGTGCTCCCTTGGGGTATGTGTAGTGTACGTACAAAACTACCTGCCTCTAAAGTACAGCACGCTTGGCGTGCCTGTGTGTCGTGTCCTACCAATGTTTCAGATAGCCAGGTACTGTTTTTTAGGCTGGTTGGGCGGTTCCTGTAGAGGTTATCGTAGGTCCTGAGATGGGTATCAGTTACGTGACGGATAATCGATGCAGTGTAAGTGTGTACAGTAAAGCCAACTGAATTTTTGATAACACGTATTCGAAGGTGGTTGATGACAGTAGAAGGTCGATCTTCAAATGGAATCGATATTGCGATCACAATGGACACAAAATATTCTCGGCGCATCGATGCCATGGCTGTCCATGCCTTTGCATATTACGTGCTGTGACCATTTGGCTTTGTTTTAGCCAACAAAACTGGCGGACTTTATTCACGTAATGGATATTCAAACTCAGCTGGCTTCGCCAGAGGAAAAAGCTGTTGTAACGATGGAAATATCTGGAGCTGTCCAGGTACAGTAGGCGCCTTAGTTTTACACAACAGCCATTGTGTATGGTCCACTCACTGGTGCGTTACACACGTGGTGAGTGAATTCACAATAGATGAGTTTCAAGTTTTGGTATCAAATTCGACCATTCTCACTTGTTCTCACACACGAAATACATACAGTATATTTTCCAATTTTTCACGAGTACTAAATTCAAAATGAAACCTCCCTATGCGTCAATGCAGAGATACGTATGGTCGTATGGTGGTCGAAATTATGGTCGTATGATATGTATATTTGTTGTTTTTTATAGTCTTTGGTAATAACCTGCCCTTCTCTGCCGATCGCGGAAAGTTTAGCGCATTTAGTAGATGGATATCAGATTTTGATGAAAGAAACCAAGTCTTCCGTCTGGACTAAGCGAGGTAAAAGAGAGAAGGAAATATGACAAATGCTGCCCGGGTAGTTGGGGCCACAAGGGATAAGTTGGGCCACCCCAAAATCTTTTTTTCTTCGGTTTGGACGGATCAATACTGGCTAAACTTACAAGCATCATGGAGAAGAAAGCAGTTAAGGATATTTATGTTCTTGGTGTTTTTGATCACCAACGCCCTTGGCCCGAATTACCCCGCTCTATCCTATCAAACTACATGCTTCTTTTGCATTCTGCTTTACGTATGTATGTGAAGTTTGCCGCTTTTTTCGCTTGAAGCTGCCTATCGTCGGGTGAAGTTTGAAGGTGAAGGTGATGTTTTTACGTGTGCGTGTATGCGTACGTAGGCCAAGGGTACTGCGGGGTAAAGTCGGACGGTTAGAAAAGCGAGACACCTATGGAGCAGCAAATATCGCGGTTGCGGTCGCGTCTTAGCAAATAAGCTAAGCTGATGAAAGCTCTTGTCGTCCAACTTTGCCCAAATCAGTACTGTGCAGTTTCTTGCATGCTGGCTTGTCGCCATGCCCAACTAATAGATGTGTGCTGTTGTGCATGCCGCTTATTATATGTGTATGATAAGGAGTTTTCAATACACCATTGATTAGTCCCTTGTTGTAAATATCTGTAGTGCTAAATTGTGACCAAGCGCATGACATGCTTGGATGGACACCCGCGCAAATAACACGAACTAATGAAGACGCAAGACATGATGGGATAGTCTTTAGCGCGGGTGTACTCACGTAACAGTGCCGCACGTCCGTGCGTGCCAACAAAAGAGCGTGTGCAAGTCCGGTGACCAAAGTGCAAGAGTGGAATTTGAGAAATTGAGCTGTGCAGTCAGATAGTGGTGTGCGCTAATAGGGGCGTAATCCTGCGTTGCGTGTTCGACTCACGCACTGGCTGCCCGATTTTACGAACTAATGCTTGGGGTAAGATTTATTTTCCAGAAACTTGAAAATTTGGAATGTTTTATTAGGCGCCCCAAAACACTTTCTAAGAAAGGGTGCTTTTACACTTACCTGCTACGCATTCTAGCCGCATTTCCTTTGTTCAGACCAAACACCGCAACCTGCTACAACAGCGACCCCTCCGGTTGTAAAGTGGAGAGCGACGCCTCATGCTACATCTTCCGCAATAACCACGAATCAACAACAGGACGATGATGGAGAAGAGGATGCTCGTGATACTGATGCGAACAATGGACAGGGCAACGAAGGAGACGAAGACGCGGACGACGAAATTGACCCCGACTACTCATCTCCGCTTGGTGAGCAGAGCTGGCTGGCTGTATGTTGGTGGCTGGTAGGGTAGCCTGGGGAAGTCGGGCCGCTTTTTGGCGAGATGTAATACGACGTCTACGTGAATCATAAAGAACCAGTTGAGAGGCAGGAGTATTCTTACAAGCAACCGCAGCACATATCCTTCCTTACTCCGTGTCCGTAGTTGCGTAAAATAGGCAAGGCTACCTTCTACCTTCGAAATTACTTCCCTAGTTTATCCACCAGTTATTTCCATGCTTTGGATACAGGTGTGCTATATGTGCGTACATACGACTGACATGTGCAGTGAGTAGGAGCCGGTCGTGAACCCATTCGAAATATGTATACAGAGAGGCATTGCGTGCTGGATCGCGCTCGCATCACGCTGGAAGAGATTTTGGGCGAAGGCCAGTTCGGTGACGTGTATCGTGGAACCTACGAGGAGTCCCACCATCACGGGAGCAGCGGAGCAACGCGTTTGGTGGCGGTGAAGGCGTGCAAAGTG
This sequence comes from Epsilonema sp. ZAB3_2, assembly GCA_030247985.1. Lineage (NCBI taxonomy): Eukaryota > Metazoa > Nematoda > Chromadorea > Desmodorida > Epsilonematidae > Epsilonema > Epsilonema sp. ZAB3_2. The sequence continues at coordinate 25,278 of JASAMW010000282.1, forward strand.
GAATCCGATCAGACGCACTGCGACAATTTCCTTGAGGAAGCCTGTAAGAGATATCGCTGTACCCTCTTTGTATATATTATATTCGCTAGTTGCGCTGAATATTTGTGGATGGTCGCGAGCTGACCCCTCTTACACTGATTTTAGTCGCCGGCATCGATCAAAAATTGCACTGAATATTCGGTAGGCGTAAAATCAGAGCGGTCAGCTCGCGGGATCACCCAGAAATTTTTAGCGCAACTGGTCAATACACCGTCTGTTTGATGGGCGACGATAGATGTATCGACGGTTGGGTGCCTTTGGGATTTCCTGTTTGTACAGGTGTGGAAAGAAATGTCTGTACATTACGTAGGCGTTATGCCGCGTTAGCCAGACGTCCGTAAATCCGTCTATCTGTCCGTCAACCCGTATACGGTTGACGTGGGGTTGGTTTGACAGACGGACGGACACGTTACGGGTTGACGAACGGACGGACGGATTTACGGACGTCTGGTGAACGCGGCATTAGTCGACTGGAATTTTGGTTGAATTATTCCAGATATCATGCAACAATTTCATCATCCGCATATTATCGGCCTTGTTGGAGTCTGCCTGGATTCGCCCATATGGATTGTGATGGAGCTGGCTCCTTTAGGCGAAGTGAGGATAAGCAACAATTATTTACTACCACCCGAGCTTTCCCGTTTTATTTATCAAGAACTCATAATGTTTCGTGGGACGATGATGGGAGGTATTCCTCCCACTAAGCGGTACTCTTATGAGTTCTTGGTTCCATGGTTTGTCATTGGATTGTTGCATAAACTACACACTGTAGTATGCGTGCGTACTGACGCATTCATATCGTTAGCCTATTTTATGAAAATGTTATTCTATTGATTCTAGTTGCGGGCGTATCTACTGCGAAACAAGTCGGAATTGGCCCTGAATACCCTTCTTCTGTTCTCCTACCAGCTTAGTACTGCCCTATCCTATCTGGAAAGTCGGAAATTTGTTCACAGGTACAATTTTGCATGTATGTGTACGCTAATGAATGGACTGTAACATGGTTGGTTCCTTGTATGTATGTATGTATATATGGGTTCTTGGTTTTAGGGATATTGCTGCTCGAAATGTGCTCGTTTCTGCCGAGGACTGTGTTAAGCTGTCTGACTTCGGCCTAAGTCGCTGGATTCAAGACGAGGCCTCCTTTTATACTGGTTGGTAACCATGTACGTACACATACAATTCTATCTAACGCTTCGTTTTGTACGAAACGAGATTGTTATGCACCATACCGTGCAACACTGAACGTGTTTCACATATGCGTTCTTGATTCTCTGTTGCAGCTTCCAAAGGCAAGCTTCCAATCAAGTGGATGAGCCCAGAATCGATAAATTTTCGACGATTCACCTTGGCGAGTGACGTTTGGATGTTCGGTACGTTGTAGGGTACTGTGGGAAAAACCCGGACACCAAAGCTTTTCTGAACTTGCCGCTTCGCAAATGATGAACTTGGTAGCTCAATTGAAAGAGGAGAGTGCAAGGAATGGATTGGTAGAATACTTGCCTCAAGCGGTCGTATGGTTGCTGAGATATACTAGGTGTCCCGGGTTTACCCCCGTGTGCGGGATTACACTAAAGTACACCCTATCTATGTTTGTTCGTTTGCTTATCCTTCACTACTGTACTTTTCGTACAGGCGTGTGCGTGTGGGAGATATTGCTTATCGTTTCATACTTGTACTTCAACCTACGTGTACAGGCGTGTGCGTGTGGGAGATCATGTCTCGAGGCGTGAAGCCGTTTCAAGGCGTCAAGATCAGGAGGTGATCAGGGCGGCTGCAAGGCGGGCGAGCGTCTGCCGCTCTTCCCGGCGCCCCGCCCGCCCTCTACGCCCTTCTCTGTCGCACCTGGCACTTCGAACCCACCGCCCGACCCCACATGAGGGACGTCCGGGATCAATTGCACTAAGCAGCCTTTACCAGAAATAGTCTGGCCAGTAGGAGCTGGCAGTGTGACTCAAGGCGTGTTGTGTAAAATAGATTCACAATCGCGCATTTTTCGCTCCTGCTTGGTGTACTCGTATTTGAGGAGATTGTACACGCAAACTACGCAGGACGACTTCCAGTCCCACTGGCCAACTCTCTCTCTGCTCTCTCTGGCCAGACTATAGTACTGGAGGCAGTTCTTTATATGTATGTGGTTGATAGACTGGGTTTATCCACCAATAAAAGCAGCCGGGTTTACCCCATGTAACCATATTCCATACCTATGCTGTAGAGCTTAGAGTATTCACCGATTGCGCTGAAAGTTTGACGAGCTGTCGCGAGCTGACTGAACCCCTCTCTTTTACACTGATTTTTATTGCGATTTTTGATCAGTGCGTGCTTGTAGGGAGCTGCTTCTGCAAGAGCAAGAGGGTCACAAACCGGGAAAGAGAAAGATGAGGGGCATGTCCTGGGAACGCGAGGAAGCGCAGGAACCTCCTCCAAAGGTACATTTTGCAGTATGCACGTGCATACATACTAGGGTGGACCGTACATTCTATTCTAGCTGTTCTATAGCTTTTCATTGACTGTACGTGCAAGGTACAGGGTGGTTTTTTCTCCTTTACGATTTTGATTGCCAATTTCAACGGTTTACCCTGCACCGATTTCGCTCAAATTTTGCCCATATATTCGCGAGCGTTTGCCATTTACTTGGTAGACTGCACTGGCAGTGGGAAACAGCAGAGAAAATGAGATCACAATTTTTCACCATTATTTTTGACTACTGCTACAATTCTTCCTTCAAAATATCGGAAAACATGGCAAATGGCAATACTGCTGCATTTTTTCGAATGGTAATCGGCTTTGGACTGTCTTTGTAGACCTTTTTTCCTTCTTTCCACCCCCAGAAAGAATTCGGGAGTCATCAAATCTGGTGATTATGGCTCATCAGCTGATGATGCAGCACTGATGAGGCGTGAGTACCACTTTTGAAAAATGAGACAATCTCCAAGCAATGCCACCAAAACTGTCAATGTTTTTGTCCGTTTAGGGCTTAGGTTTCATCTCTCTGAAACTATGTTGCTCTTAGGAAAGAGCCGTTGGGCTCCAAAAAGAGTTTTTCAATCACTTAGCAATAAGAACTGGGTAGAAAAAGCTCGAAATTGCATGTTTGAAAAGAAGGGGATAATTCTCACTACCAGTGCAGAATTTTAACTCGAAATTTTTACCAAGTAAATGGCAAACGCTCGCGAATATATGGGCAAAATTTGAGCGAAATCGGTGCAAAGTAACCAGTTAAAATTTTCAATCAAAATCGTAAAGGAGAAAAAACCACCCTGTATGCTGGGATTGGGAAAGTTATGTACTGTATGTAAAAGACGGCTGAGAAAGAGATTGATAGATATCGTCATTACTAAAGAATATATATGAGGTCGTGCTCGTGGCGCAGGCGGTAAGACGGGCTGCGTCCGATCTGCCGTCCTCTGCGTCATCAGTTTCCATTCTTGCAAGGTGGGGATTAGAAAGCGACCGGCAACTTCAGTGGCAGTATGGTGCGCCCGCTCGCTGGCTTCTAAAGGCACCAGTGCTTTCCTTCGGGTCAGCACACCCGGATCAGTGGTCGCTGATGGCTGTTTGGCTTCGTGCCAGGCCCTTCCCTGGTTCGGGCCATTGTTGGTTGTGCCCTCCGCCATTGGACCGGGCCGATCATAAAATGGGCGTTGTTAAAGGTTTGGAGGAGACTAAAGTAAAACAAGATATCCGCGGACCCATGCATTATTTATCTCGAGTGTTATGCGACGAGTAGAAGAAAAAGCGGTCGGAAACTCTTTCACTGGATAAACTTTAGCTCGCTTTTTATATAAAGAAACCGTTTAATTTTATCTGCTCTCAGTGTCGAGATCTCGCCGATTTCCTCCTTCAGTACTGAAATCGTGTCACCATTTGGCAGTATAATGCTAAACCATGCAAACGATAAGCATCCTTATGACCGAGTATGCCCGATATTCCATTTTTAATTGTTTTCATCATGTATGCATATTGCTACCACTTTTGATTTTTGGGGCGTTATGGTGGTTTAGAATCGCCCAATGGTCCACGCCCAATTCCGCAACTTCAGTACTGAAAATAAATTGGTGAAGATCTTGACACAAGCAAACAAGCAAATTTTCTTTTCCGCGTGCATAACGTATGAACATATGATAAAACAAGCAATGCACGTAGATGGATACTCAATCTCAGAAGAGTCAAGGTGTCAGTACCCAGTTAGAACTATTTCTACATTCAATAAAACTATAGAATAAATTCAGAACAAAACTCAGTTTGTCAACTAAAAGGATTCGGCATAGGAAAGTCTCATGGAAAATCCGTGAAAGGAAATCGCAGGTGTCGAAGACACCTGGTCATTGACGAGCCAAGGTCGAAATTCACAAGAGCTTCAAGTGGCCACCGAAGAGAGGGGGATGCCTGTCCATAGCTGCTGATTCGTCCATTCCACCAAACCCACAAAAACGTCCGACTTCTGAAGCAGCTCGGAAAAATTTGTAGCGGTCCCGGGGATCTCTGGGAAAGGGATGTCGCTATGATATTTCCAGGTAGTTTGTTCCAAGCGCGAATTGCCTGCTGAAAGGGGAACAAGCAGTAAGCGCGCTGGTTTGCCTTGATTTCCGCAATTTGCAATTGGCTCATTCATCTACTTCACCACAACATGCCCTTCTGAGCGCAGGGCGGGGCATATCATTAGGCGTCTCGAACGCTAGGGTGCCGGGGGGCAAATAGCGCAGACTTAGGCGATATTTGAAAACAGTAGCCATTTGCCTTTCGAAGCACAGCTGTGCAATTGGCTTCCAGCTGAGCTGATCCAGCAGATCAGTGTAGCTGAGCTGGTAGTTGTTTGTACCCAGTCTAGCTGCAAAGCGCTGAACCCTTTCAAACTTAGACCAGTGGGCGTAAGTGGTGGGGCAACACATGGGAAAGGCATGCAGAAGGATTGGAAGGATCTTGGTTTTGTAGAGAGTGCAAAAAACTTTTCGGCTAACGTAACGACCAAACACTCTCTGCAAGCAGCCTAGAGCTGCCTTAGATTTGGCAGTAGCAAACTCTGTGTGGGCAGAGAAGGTCAGGCCACGGTCCAGCTGCACACCCAGGTACTTTAGTTTGGGGACAGTAGATACAGGCTCACCGTCAATGACTAATGCGCGAGAGAGGGTCTGGGGAGTTCGAGATAGCGTTGCGATGAGCACTTGGGATTTGGTGGGGTTTATGGAAAGGTGGAGGCTGCTATAAGATGCCAGCACTGCATCGATGTCGCTTTGCAATTCCAGTTCAGCTCTTGGGGTGGGGACGGGCTTAATGATGAGCAAATCATCAGCGTAAGCAACTAGTTGGCAGTCATTGGACACTTGGCTGGACAGAACCCCTTGGGTGTAGGCGTTGAAAATGCGGGGGGACACGATTGACCCTTGGGGAGTGCCAGACAGTACTGTCAGGTCAGCCGACTGTGCAGTGCCAACCTGAACCGTTTGCTGGCGACCAACCAAGAATGATCGTACAAGAGCTAGCACACGATGGGGGGCTTGGAACTGCTCAGACAACACTGACAAGATGCTGTTAAAAGGACACCGGTCAAACGCCTTAGCCACATCGAGGGACAC
>JASAMW010000285.1:0-12960 GCA_030247985.1 Epsilonema sp. ZAB3_2
GTAATAATAGCCAGCGCGGAACCGCCCCAATTGAAACCACCTTGGCGACGCCTCGAGCTGGCGAGACTCGAACCCGGGACCGCTCGTGAAAGACGGACGCCTTATCCACTCGGCCACGGGCGCCGCAGTCTATGTTAGAACTTGGTGATCAACGAGTTATCAATAATTGCTCAGTTCAATCTATGCATACCCATGGCCTAAACCCATGGCACCGCTTTCTCTTCTCTGGCTTTAGTACATTGTACACCATGTTCACGTACTTACCAAACCAATCCTTCCAGGCGGGATTATCGTGCAGTCTCTGGCCTAATATTTCGAAGAACTCGGTCGCTCTGTCGTATCTTTTGCTCTGTACACAGTTGGCAAGGTAAAGCTTGTACAGATCTTCTTCCAATCGGTCAGCATGGGCCGTTTGCACCTACGTACACACACATATGCACAACCCCAACTGCGACAAAACACAACTGAAGACAATAAAATAGAAGAAAATTTATTGCAGTTCTGTTCGTATTTTCACTAAAAGATTTTCGTAGCACATCACGTAGTACTATAGCGTACCCGTTTGTTCAGACCCAAATGGAAACGGGAAACTTGCAATGGTTTTCTCGCCATCTTTTGCACAACACTCAATCAAACGAAACCATTTCAATTTTTCGCGTTTGCATTAGGGCTCGAACGAACGTACATAATCGTAATCGTACTTCTAGCTGCTCAGGCTGAAATATAAGCGAACGAAGGAAAACTACGGTACGTACGTACGCGCGTTGCGTCCTAGTCTTCGTTTTTACTTCGTACGTACGTACCGTATTCTTCATTCGCTTCGGGACGCTGATCACGTGATCACATCGAACGACAAATCTAAATCATGGGACCAACCTGGGTGAGCCTGGCCGTGTACGTGTTTAGTACATTCACTTACATTATCAAGACTCTGGAACACTTTCGCATTGAGATGTTCCCACAAGTCCCTGAGAGTTCGGACGTCAAAACTGCTAATCTGAGAGCACAACTGTTCCACAATACGGTCAACCTGCACAAAATAAACAGAACACGTGTATCTGAGCAAATCTACCATGAACAGAATGTACGTATAGTCGGAGAAACGATCAAGAGTTCGCTTGACAATTTTGCCGCTCCCGTGGCAATTTGACCATTCTAAACAAGAATAGCAATAGTGTTTGAAAAAGGGTCGAAAAGCCGGTTGCTATTCTTGTATAGAATAGCCAGATTTACTAAAATGCCACGGGAGCGGGAAAATTGTCAAGCGAACTCTTGATCGTTTCTCCGACTATACTAGTACATCAAACAAATAGCATACATTGGCAGGATGAACTTCTTTGAACAAACCTTGAATCCCTTCTCCTTTTCCGTCTTCAAATCTGCGTCAAACTGTTTCAGCGTAGACGAAAATCCTCGAAACACCAGATATTCACGGATCATAGAATCAATCATCGACGCAGCCGACGTCATTTTCATTTGCTTTATTTTGACTTTTTGAATTTTGACTTGTATGTTGTATTTTTTGCGATTATATAAATACATACAAATTCTGCAAACAGTATCCGATCAGACCAATCCCTCTCCTCTCACAAAAATTTGGACACAATAAAATTTTAGACATAAATTATAAATTTTTTTTACAATAATAGCGAAATAAAATAGCACAACCGCCAACAGAATTGAGCAAATTTTGGCGCTTCCCCTTCCCCCGTCACGTAATCCACCTTGGACCCAACCAAATGATCTGCAGTAACTTGTGTTCCATTAAGCGTGGTCCCGAAGCGAACGAAGATACGGTACGTTACGTACGTAGTAAAAACGAAAACGACGACGCGCGCGTTCGCGACCGTATCTTTGATTGCTTCGGGACCAGGCTTAATGGAACACAAGTTACTGCAGATCATTTGGTTGGGTCCAAGGTGGATAAAGGGGCTAATATTAGCAAGGACTTGATATTTATGTGGCTATCAAAATGCTGCCACTTTGGATTTGTGCCAGAAGCTCTTTTCACTATCGACTATCGCCAAGTGTACTGTAAATCCAGAAATTTTCGTAGTCGTTTAATTTTCGTACAATTCGTACAAAAAAGTTTGTCCGAAAATAAATGGATACGAATTTTACAATGATGAACCCCAAAAATTTTACTTGCACCCAGAAACCACACAATACGGCCTTTTATTCTTCCAAATCATGTCCACTCCCTGTATTCACAGCTTCCTCACTTCACGCATGTAGTGTACGTAGCATCATCCATGCATTTACGTCTTCCTCACTACCCTTTCTCCCACCCTCCCCCCAAATAAACAGGCGACCCCCTCCTAGTACGAAATTTAAAAGAGTACGAAAATTTCTGGATTTACAGTATCACAGCTTCACTTCACAGTGTGTCACATCCACAGGCTTCACCAGAAATATTGAACAACCAGTTTTTCTTGCAAACAGCAGTTTTTCCTCTCTAATTCTCCCACCCAAGCCCAAGAAGATTGAAGCCTGCTGCAGCTGCTGCTGCACTGTCTTCGTTAAAACTTCACGAATGCATAAACTCTGTAAGCTTGCTGCGCCACGCGCGCTCCAATAACTTTTGACGTTTTCTTCTGGAAGGCTTTAGGGCTTTACGCAGCTTCTTTATGCTTTGCTTTTCCTATTTCTGTCTTTTTACCTTTCGCTTCCAAGCTTCGTTACACGCTGTAACCTATAGTAGCCCCATCTTCACTTTCTTATAATTTCTGTATGCATATCTCTTGTCTGTTTTTACACACTTTACACGTCGCGAAAAAACAATATGAAACCGTCAAAAACTGCATCGTCTGCTTCGGCGACCCCAAGCACGATTCTATGGGAGCTTCCGTACGCGGTAGCAGTCGACAAGGATTACTGGGAATGGAAGCAGAAACTCTGCTTTTCTTGCCTTGCGCCGACGGCAATAGCTGCTACTGATTTCTCCTGTCCAGCCTGCAAGCAGGCTACCTATTGTTCCCAGGCGTGCTACAGTAGGGACAGAGACGGGGTAGAAGGGCACATGTGGGAGTGCTTGGCGTTCCAAAGGGTGACGGAGAATCGGGCAGGGCTTAACGAGCTGCGGAGCGACGCTCATCTGCGACTGGTGGCCCGTCTGGTGGCGCGAATCAGCAAGGACGGCGGTCGGCAGAATTCGTCGGAGGAGCTATCCCGTAGTTTCGAACGGTTGCTAAAGACGGAAAATGAAACAAAGTCGAAAGCTGCTGGTGATCAAGATGAAACGAAGGAAAATACACTGCTGCTCAGCAGCGAAAGCCCACGACCACAGAAGACGCACGAGCAAACGGGAGGCGCAATGTGCCGCAATTTTTACGACCTGATGTCGCACTCGGAGAATCTGAAGAAGGAAGGCGTATGGGAGGCGAAATGGCGCAAGTTTCAGACCTATTTCGCCTGCATTCCCGACTCGCCTTTCGCTAGCTTGTCCTCCTCCGCCTTCCTGGAAGTCTACGGCCGAGTGCGCACCAACAGCTTCACTCTTTCCGGCTTTTTCGAGCCGGATCAGCAACCGTACTTTATCGGCATCGGCCTGTACCTACAGACGTCACGGTTCGACCACTCTTGCGCGCCAGATTTACACGTCTTCTTTCAGAATGCAAGGCTCTATCTACGCCCGCTGGTCTTGCCCGCAAATTGCCTCGGACCTGCTGCTACTTCAATAGCGGCAGCCCCGCCCGTCGCAGTTCTGGATCTGTCTCAGGATTTGCGGATCTCGTACAAGTGCTGGCGCGGAACGTTTGCATCCAGCCACGAGCGTAAGGAGGCTCTGAATCGAAGCTTCCATTTCATATGCACTTGCTCTCGCTGCACGAACGAAGCGGACGATAGGACGATTTGGACAGGTCTGAGGCAAGAATGTCGCAGCTGCAAAACTCCTCTCGTGCCGAGCGTGGCGCATCCAGGAGAGCTGACCTTCTGCAACCCCAGATGTTTTCTGCAGCCGCCTCTCGACAGTAGATCCGCGCTGAACTGTCTGCATTGTGGACAGGCGACAGCGGAAGATATCTCGCTGTCAGATTTTATGGATGCTCTACGAAACATCATATTCGTGGGTTTAGGCTTGTCCAGCTTCGATACGCTCCAGGATATCAGCATATATGAACAGCGGCTTTCGAAGGCCTCGCAATTACTGCATCCGTCGAAAAACGGTTGGATAGCGATCGCATACGAAACGTTTTTGGACGAATACCTGGAGCCGAGAGCGGAAAACTCGGCTGGCGTCGGCAAAACGGATTCAGAAAAGCGAAAACACAGTTTGACGCAGTGCGTGAAATACGGGAGACTGTTGCTGGATTGCTATCGGTTAATTTTGGCCAACGCTTCCGTCGATTATCCGATCTTGTGCGCGAAAATTGGAAATTGGTTTGAGCAATTGGGCGATGAGGATCAGGCGACGGCTTGGTACAAGAGAGCTCAGAGCATCTGGCGACAATCTTGGGCCGCCGATCACACCTGTGTCAAGCAGTTGGAGGACAAGATTTGCAAGCTGGTCAACGTGCACTGATATTCCGCGTCAGTACCGATCCTGCATATAACTATACTGTATGCCATTATTATACCGCATGTTTGTGGCTTCAGAGTTGCCAAAAAGAGAGCTAATTTTGTTTCGTTGAAAAAACTAGAATGGTCTCTTTCACCGGTGGTGCAGAAGAATATTGAATAGAGGGAAAGGGGAAGTCGTTAGAATTTGCAGGCGATCTAAAAGGCTGATACAATGCCATCTTTTCATAACAATGAGATACCCATAGAATTCATATGTTGAATAGTCACAACAAGAATTCACAGACGTCCACACTTGGGGGAAGCTTCCCCCTATGCAAGTCTATATGAATTCTTGGTCATAACAAAGTGTGATGAGGGTTTGTGGTTTCTTTCTGTAAGGGAGAAAAGAAAAAATAAATTGCGACATGTGTGGACTCATCATAAGTGAACGTCGGAACGCTGTCAACGAAATGTGTGAATTTTAATTTTTGGTTTATCATTTGCTATGATATCGAAGGTGGCATTGTCCATGTATTCGCTCGCAACACTTATAATAGAGAGATATTCTCTGGGATGAAAGGCCATCTCGCGTCACGTGTCGCGTAACCATGCCCATCGCATGTGTGTATGTATTGCATATAGGCTACTGTGTGCATTGCATACACAACAAGCGTTGCGCGCAAGCTGCCGAAAAGAGGGCACCCTGCACCTTGTCAAGATTCAAGAATCGTGGATGTTCAAACATTGTTGAAACAGATCTATTCGAAGGCCGCCCAGGTCCTTCTACCAACAAATAGGTGTCTGAGAAGATCGATCCGTGGGTATGCGTACGATACCTGGCAGTTCACTGGCAAGGAGGAGCTTTTGGAGCGCATCTTCTGCAACAGCCCAGCAATATCGCTTCAGTACAGAAGAGCTTCTGATCTGAACCACGACAAGAGATGATGACGTGGCGGCACCAAAAATCAGTAGGATGCATCGCAGAGTCTCATTATTGCGGGGTTGCAGATGAGAAGAGCAACCTCCCATTCGCTTCACCATCCTTCATCACCGTCCAGAGATAAGACAATGCTGCCACTGATAATGCCATCGGCCGTATCTTTATCAACATTATGTGCCTGGATTGCGTCTCCAGCTGCTACATGAAACTGATCCTGCTGCCACTGTCTGTAGCAATCTTCATATGCAGCACATACATCGTCAACTCTGGTAAGCAAGCGTGATGATCCATATGAGAACATATGAGTACGAATATGCAATTACGTCTTGAACGAGAGTGGAAATTTTAGAATGGCCAAAAGAATGCTTCCTATCGTTTCCAAAGAAAACTCTGCAACACGCCACGCCGATCTACTCAGTAACATTCGTTACGCTGAAAACGTGTCAAGAAATCTGCATGAAGGTATGTACATACAAAATTACCGTTTATACGTGCTGTACATACAGTATGTGGGGGTACTGAAACGAATGATCGGTGGAAAATTAGTTGCAACCGAACGTTCAGCGAACAATATTAGATTTTTAGGACTCAATTCCTCGATGTAAAAGCTTCACATTCGAGCACAGGATGCAGAACTGTACTCTGTATGATACTGTAAGTACATCCATGCCGTCTTACCTGTCAGTTGCCAGAACCATAGATTACTATCATCGCTTGGGAAGGTGCGCACAGACACAACTCGCCAACAACAAAGAAGCGCACCAGCCATGGCACAGCAACAGCAAAAGTACCAATCACAGCCACAAGCTCGCCATCCACAGCAACCACAATGATGACAGCAACACCAACCCTGTCGATGGTACGTAGGTACGTATGTACTGGGTACGTTATCAGCAAACTAGTCATAAGAGTCCATACTTTATGTATTTGGATATTATGTATGGACCCTTAGCAAAGTCAAAAATACGTAAATTCCTCCCGACTGAAATGTGTCGAATACACAGAAATTTGCATGTGGGTTGCTTTGCAGTCCCCACCTGTTCCTGGCAGCATATGTCATATGTTCAATCTCAGGGATTCCACATCAGGCGCAAGGATCGTGGACGAATGGTGGAAATCACTGGCGTCACGTTGGAGCATTGCCAGCAACTTTGCGCAAGCAACATTGATAGAAATGGTGCGGCAAAAAGTCAAAAGTGACCGTACAGTCAGGACAAATTAGAAACAACTTCGGCTGTTTGTTTCGGTGTTTCTTTTATCTTAGGTCGCAAATTTGTGTGCCTCAGTCTGGAATATGATTCGCGATGGGCCAACTGCGTCTTAACTCAAAACACAGCGACGCCATTCGGTTCCACCCTTCTGGTTCCTTCACCAGCCAAATCATGGAGCCACTACCAAAAGATTTGCCTACCCTGTACGTACTGTAACTAAGGTACAAAAACATATGTAGCGCTTATATTGTAGACTATCCACTATGTACGTACCTACATATCTTTGCTCATTGTTATTACACGTGTATAATACAATACATAGGCCTACATACCGTATTTTTGGGTGTACCGGTATATCCCCCAGTGTATATCCATGCCTCTATCCATGACGTCAAAAAACATGCCTCTAGGCACCTCTCAAAAACAAAAATTTTGTCCCATTGTATATCCCCCAGTGTATAACCCCATCAGACCTCTCGATTTTTGTATAGCCCCACCCAAAAATGCGGTATTCATGTGCAACACCTACTGTACATACGTACGCAGCTTGGCAACGGGTGTGCAACACGGCGTTTGATCGCTATTCCTCGCACGTTTTGGTTGGATACGCCGAGAAGCCGCTGAAAGAGGCCAGCGTTGTGGAGTGCCTGAGCAGCTGTCTGGACGCCACTCTGAGGCACCAGTTTGCCTGCAAATCCGCCGTGTATTTCCGACGGAGTCGCGATTGCGTCCTCAACAAGGAATCGCGACGAACGAAACCCGCCATGTTCGTGCTGGAGACCCACGCAAACGGAGCTGTCGACTACTTCGACAACAACTGCCAACATCCCCCTGGTAAAGAACGGTGCGGCAACGCTAACCTTTTTACACTTTGCAGTAAACCTGTTGGTATGTCCTGCACTGTACGTACTATGTACATCACATCACGTTATGTAAGGAACCGAGCAGCAATTAGTTCCCAAGAGCTCCTGGTTCGTACTGTAGTGTGCACCTGCTCAGGCTACTTACTTGCCTTATCCGTCCTATGCAATTTGTACAATACAACAGGTACCCGAAATGATATTATTTTAAGTCAATTAATTATGAGTTCATTAGAGAAGGACTCTGCGCTGCACCTGTTTACATAGCTGAAAGCCAATTTCCGCCCTATGCAAATCGGTCAGCTAATCTTGATGAATATGCAAAAATGAAATTTGTTTTCGTTTTCGTGGATTCCTTGCGCTGTTGCCTGACGCACTTCATAGAATTCAAAGCTGATAGAAGCAAATACGCAAGTTCATACGATACAGGCAATTGAGACTACCGTATCGGTACGTACACAAGTGCAGTGAATGAAACGTAGTAGGGCGGATGCGGCAAAGATCAAGTCAAGTCAAGTCAAGTCAAGTTTATTTTTCATAATGTGGGAACACACTAACCCACCACACTGGTAAAGACGAAAAACGACACCCGGGCCTTCCCCCCCAAAAAAAAAAACACACAATCAACCCCCCCCCCCCCCCCCCCCCCCCCTCCCCCCCTCCTTCACTCTCTTCTCTCTCTGATTTTCTTCCGGAACTCTGACACAGTGGGTGTGTGTCGAAAGAGCTGCCCATCCTCCTCCCTTAGGAAAAGCTGTGGAGGGAGGAGGTTCCAGGTGTCAACGGCATATTCAAGTAGGAGGCCCGTGGCTTTTGCCGATCATTCGCCTCCAAGTCCTGATTCCCGATTCGCCTCCAAGATTTGCCCATAGTGAAGGCGAGGATCGATTTTTTAAATTTCCTTCGGTGAACTTATGCAATTTTACATGCTGAATCGATCCCACCCACCTGTCTCGACGCGATTTTGCCTCCTCGCAGAGAAAACCCACTTGTACAGGGCGTTTCGCAATAATTGCGCGAAACGTGCAAACGCCCTGTCAGGGGTTTCTCTGCGAGGAGGCAAATCGCGTGGACGGTGGGTGGGTCGCTTCGCTGACTGCATAGCCGAGGGCGCCGCCTCACTAGGAATCTTTGCCACATCTGCCCTTTAACTGCCGCAGAGGCCGGCATCATGACGGAAACGACCGCTAGTTTAACGAGCACTAACAACGACAACGAGTCCTCTGCGTGCCGTGCTGCATTGGAAGAAATGTGGCCCACTTGGAACGACGACCGGCAACGCGTCATATTGCTTTTGGGGAGTGTCGCAGTGGTCACTCTTCAATTTACCAGTTTCCTCGTCAACATGTGGTTCTTGAGGCGCCTATGGCAATTTCGTTCCTCCTTCAAGAAGTTCGGACTCCTCCAAATACATTTTCACTTCGCCGCCACTGTCCTCTCTGCGTTCTTCTGCGTCAATCTGCTGACGGATGTCATCCTTCCAGTCGTCGCCCCCTGCTTCTTCTTCGACAAACCTGTCGCATGCTTTCTGCTTCAACGCACCCTCTTTTCCTACTGCCTTTTCTCCCTCTACTTGCTTCTGCTCTCCATCTCTTTCTGCCGCGCCTGGGAGACAAGGCAGTCCTTGAAAGAAGGAAAGTGTGTCAGCCTGAGCTCACGGACAGCGTGTCTAACAACGACCCTGGTCAGGATTCTGCCATTGTAGTGGCCGTTACTGGCACTTTCAAATATTTCAGTAAGTAAAAGGTAAATACCTTTTCAATGGAAAATAGCCAGTAAGTAAAAAGTAATTACTGGTACTGGCGCTTTCAAGCAGCCAGTAAAAGGTAAAACCTTGCCAGTAACCAGTAAAGTAAAAGTAAAAATGGAAAATTTTGTGGCCATGTTTCCTGTTGACTACAAATGCTTTTCTGGTTGTCAATTTTCTTTTTTATTGTATTCGGGTGAAGCTTCATACCTAAGGCTTGGCTATAGTACCTTCAAAATCTACCTACCAAAACATAGGAATGAAGAGCGCTGCAACGCCAATGTACAGACATACGTACGTAAGTATGTACAGGTATCGTTCATGTGCAACCTCTACTACTTTCTGCATATCGTTCACATGGGCCAACCTATTTCATGACGAACCATAGTGGTCCCAGGCCTACCCTGCATATGCTATGCGCGTTAGGCCTATGTATGTACTACGTAATGTAGATGGATAGAGGAGTCGGTGGCATGATCAGAGAATCTAAAATGACTTGCTACAAAGAAAATTTTTCTTTTCCCAACTGTATATGCGTCAGTATTCATTAAAAATCTTTCCACCACAGGGCTAAATTTTGAGAACAACGCCCAAATTTTACTTTTTACTTTTACTAACATTTTGCCAGTACCGGTAAACAAAATTAGCCAGCCAGTAAAGTAAAAGTAAAATACCGGCAGCACTGCCAGTAAAAGTACGGTAAAAGTATTTACTGGCAGCAATATTTTTGCCAGTAAGCCAGTAAAAGTACCGGTAATTTACTGGTGACGGCCACTATGCCATTGCCGATCATGCTAGCAGTTGTATATCTATTTCAACGCTCGAGATTACAAAACGAAACCTGGGCGGAACAGTTTCGCTTTTGCAACAGCGCAAGCCTTCGCATGCGCTTGGACTTCACCTGGGGCGGACTAGGAGTTCTGCTCACTTGGGCGCTGGCTATGAGTCTGGGGCTGACGGCTCTCCTCTGGACAATTTTTGCTACAAAAACCCAGCTGCAGCGCCTGCAAACCAGCAAACTTCTCTCTGATCTTTATCTCGGCATGGAGCTGAGTCAATCTGTGGAGATCTCCCTCCTCTTTCTCCCCAACGCCATTGTCGTCACCATCAGCGTCATTTTATCCTGTACTGCTAACGCGTTCTTGCTTGCCGTGTCGAAATCTCATAGCCATTTGCCTACAATGCTACTGTGTTATACCGGACCCATCTGCTTATTCACCTCGCTCATTGTCGGTCCGTGTTGGAGCTACCGTCGGCTTAAGGCAGCGGAAACCAAGGACATCTTCAAGGATGCAATGCTTTTCATTCACACAGCTGGAACGAGTGGCAGCATTGCCCATGCAACAACTGCTGATACGATGCAGCCGACAAAGCCCGTCACTGCTCCAACTTCGCAGTCGAAAAGCGATGGACTTGCCGTGACAAGCGAGGAAATCGAAGACATACTGTAACATGTACTTCGATTTACAAGAAACGATCAGCGCACCTACTGTATGTATTAATCCCCGAAAATGGCGGGCAACTGATGGCTGGCAAATAAGCCGGTGGGGTGGTGTCGTCCCATACAAAAGGGGGTCTCGTCACAGGGGGGTCTGTCGTACAGACACATACAGGGGGGTCTCGTCACAGGGGGTCTCGTCACATACAAAAGGGGGTCTCGTCACAGGGGGGTCTCGTCACATACTGAAGGGGTCTCGTCACAGGGGGTCTCGTCACATACATAAGGGGGTCTCATCACAGGGGGTCTCGTCACAGCTTGTGACCCCACCCTCCGTACGTGTCAGTTGTGACGAGACCCCCTTATGTATGTGACGAGACCCCCTGTGACGAGACCCCCTTCCGTATGTGATGAGACCCCCTATGACGAGACCCCCCTGTATGTGTCTGTATGTGACGAGACCCCCTGTGACGAGACCTCCTTCAGTATGTGACGAGACCCCCCTGTGACGAGACCCCCTTTTGTATGGGACGAGACCCCCACCGGCTTATTTGCCAGCCATCAGTTGCCCGCCATTTTCGGGGATGTACATAAGGCCACATGCAGTACATGTAGTACAGATACAGTAACCCGTCTGTACTTTTTATTGCTAATAACAAAAACGCACGATCTTACGCAGACATACGTGCGTAACACCGTCAACAGGAATATGTACATTATGTTCCAGGTCCAATATCTATACGATACAGAGTACAACACACTGAATCCAATTTCCCTGAGCGCCGTGAATGTTGGCTTCCAATGCGATGAGTCGCCATAGTGATGAAAAATAATTTTCAGCACATGACAGTTTTCCCTTCCAAGAAAACATGGCTAAGAAAAGGTTTCCTTCCTACGTGCGATTGCGCCTTTTTTCGACTCACCAGACCTTCACGAGCTGTCAGCAGCTTGTTCTGTAAAACAAAAATGACTATGCAGGGCGTCGCAATCTTCAACAACAACAGCATGTCGAACTTTACTTGCAATTTGGACGTGCAAGTGTTTGGAGAAGCTGCAGTGCTCAGCAGCAAGACGCTGGAGGTGGGTCTACAGTGTCTGAGCTTCGTCGTCAATCTGTGGTTCCTGCGGCGCCTGTGGCGTTTTCGTGCGGCCTTCGAGAAGTTCGGACTCCTCCAAATCCATTTCCACTTGGCCGCCACCGTCCTCTCTGCCTGGTTTGGCGTCGTACTGTTCACAGATATCCTAGTTCCGCTATTTCTCCCTTGCTTTCTGTACAGCAGACCCGTCCTCTGCCACCTGATCCATCGCACGCTCGTCCCCTCCTGCTTCTTTGCGCTCTACGCTCTTCTGTTGGCCATCTCCTTTTGTCGAGCCTGGGAGACGAGGCAGTCGATGAAGCAAGGACAGTTCGTCAACATGAGCTCGCGCGCCGTTCATCGAGTCGTGAGCGTGGCCTGGCTGCTGCCTTTCATCCTCATGCTTACACAGTTCTCTCTGCGTGTCCTGCGGCAGGGAGAGCAGCAGCAGCTTCGCCATTGCGACGCCGTCAGCATCAAGTTACACGTGGAACTGTGGACCGCATTGGCTGTTCTCGTAGTGTGGACAGCGGCGCTGTGCGCAGGGCTGGCAGCGCTTATCTGGACCATTGTCACCACGAAAACTCAGCTGCAGCGACTGCAGAACAGTAAGCTCCTCTCTGACTTCTATCGCGGCTTAGAGCTGAGTCAATCGGTCGAAGTCTCCTTCATCTTTCTCCCCAACGCTGTCGTTATTATTGCTGCTGTAAGTGTGGCCTGTGTCTGCTACATTCTCGTGTTATCCTTGTCACATCCTCATCCTGTACTCTTGTTTCTGCTGAGCTACTTCGGACGATTCTGCTTGTACGCTGCGCTAATTGTCGGTCCATATTGGAGTTATCGACGACTGAAAGCCGCTCAAGTCAGAGATATGTTTAAAGACGCCAAGCTTTTCATACGCCGATGTGCAACCGACACTGACAATAGAGACACGACACGAACACGACCTCGTCGTATATAAAGGTCAAGATTCGGCCGGGACAAGTGAAGACGTGGAAGACATACCGTGATTCTTATTTATTCAAAATTTTATTTAGATATTTGAAAACACTTTTTAGCAGGATATGGCAACTAAAGTACGTAGCTAAGCCTCGCGCAGCAAGTTTGATACTGTAACCAATCACGTCTGCGCATGTAAATAAATACATTACATAGTATGTACCGACATAAGCGACCTACTGCGGCCGA
>JASAMW010000286.1:0-15628 GCA_030247985.1 Epsilonema sp. ZAB3_2
AGTGAACGAACGGTACCCCGTTACAGACCCCACCATACATCCCATTGTTTTTTTTAGTGGATTGCGGGATGTATTTTTCGGGCGTATAAATTTAGGTTGCTTTAATTTTTTCCTGACTCTATGATAGTTTGTTTTGAAGAAAGTATTTTTTTTTTCAAGGAAAATTTTTTGTGTGACGTAGAAGTAATTTGCTGCTGCACATTCCATTATTTTTAGTGGGTGATAAGTTTTCTTCGTTTTTTTCTTGACAAAAAGAGTGGTTCTAATAATCAGTTGAAATATTTTTTGAGGTAGATGGGTAGTAGCTTAGTGGAACATACGTGTAAAAGAAATTGGGTTAATTAGTGGTAGGTAAAAAATTAAAGTATGTGTTGAATCAATAAAGTTTGTAACAAAGTTTCCATCATATTTTTTTTTTGTAAAGCAGTAGTAAACGAAAGTATATAGAACCAGTATCATGGTGTTATTGGTCATTCACATGTACCTCAAAATTTGTTGTTCATAGAGTAAAGTACGTACAAATCAGTTGCTACAGTTCAGTGACATAGAGTAAAGTACGTACAAATAGAGTACGTAAAGTATGTAAAGTACATAAAGTACGTGGGGTTAAGTACGTACAAATCAGTTGCTACAGTTCAGTGACAGTGTGCCATTTGATGTAGTGAGGTTTGCACAAACCCTTAGTGCAAACAGAGCAACGCAAAGCGACTCGCTTCTCATTCTTTCCCTCTACCCAGCACAAGTGGCAACGGTATCTTTTCTTGGAGTTTTCAGGCAAATGATGCAGATCCGTTCTTAAACGAGTAGGCGTGTTCACAGCTGTGAACTTTACACCTCCGATGTTCTTCGCTCGTCCACAAGTGAGGAAACCATGACAAACTCTCATTAGTACATCCTGTAAGAAATTTGCAGCAATTTTTGCATATGATTTATGAATTCATTTTTTGGAAACGTTAAAATGTGTGATGGCCACTGCCGATTCTCACAATAACTCGAAGACGGGTGCGTTGTTCAGATGGCACGGTCACTGCCTGGACGATGGTGTGGGTGTTGGTGATTCCGGCCAAAGTGGTGTACTGGAAGTACGGTTTATACCACTTCCGGTTCCGCATCTGCTTCATGACGCTCCTTATTTTCTGGCCTTGCAGGTCAACTAGAAGAGAAGTTGAAGGGCCTGATTATGGTCACTTGCAGAGTGGAATGCTGAAGTGTTTTGCAATAGTAGGTACAGTATGTGTGTGTATTTATGCGCATAGCATGTGTGTATGCATGTAGTATACAGTACTTCGAGTTGGCTATTCTAGCTTTTCATTGAAGTCTTCAAATTCACAGACGAAATTCCCAAGTACAGTATGGTTTTCTCAGTTTGTGGTCATTCGTCTCACCTCCGCGATAGGATGAGCTGTAGTAGTCCACAATACTGGGGGCCGGAAGATCGAGATAAACGTGTTTCCCGTCGAGCCGCAGAGATCGTTTCACCACTGTTGGCTCGTCACTTCTGACGGGCAAACTGTGCAGAATCGAGAACACTTTATTGTCCTTCCATGTCACTACGGTCAAATCTCGCGTCGTCATTGCGTAGTACTCGCCCCGTTCCAGGTCCTGGTTCAGCTTGCTTCTAGGATTTACAACTTCGGGTGGAATGCCCCAGGCCATTGACGCCTACATATAGTAAAGTGTGTTATTCTGAATGCAAGTGCAGCAATGCTTATATGTGAATGATTATGTTATTGTGTTTATTAAAAGCAACCTTTAGAGTTCCGCACATCTTCGTGCCCAATTCCAACAGGTCTTCTGCAGTGAGGCGGTGAGT
Organism: Epsilonema sp. ZAB3_2; assembly: GCA_030247985.1. NCBI lineage: Eukaryota > Metazoa > Nematoda > Chromadorea > Desmodorida > Epsilonematidae > Epsilonema > Epsilonema sp. ZAB3_2. The sequence continues at coordinate 1,814 of JASAMW010000286.1, forward strand.
GTAGTAAGTATCGGTGTAGATGGTATATCTAAACGCAACTAAGCTGTGGCTTTTGATTTTCACTTGCAAAATCTTGATACTTTATAGGCTTACCCTTGGCCCAATAATCCGGCGTTTAGCAGCAGCTGTTTCACGTAGGCAGTTGTAATTCTCTCCTCATCAAAGGGAATGTCGAAGTTTGCTGGATAACCCACTCTGCCGCAATGAAATAGAGCAGCTAGCAGGTAACCAGTGTCTGATTCGGCAAGTGCAAAAACTTTTAGCCCCTGAAAGAAGCAATTTGGCAGCTGTGTATTGGTACTTTGTGTTCACATACCATTAAATTAGTGCTAGGTAATAGTGCTAGGTAATAAAAAAATTATTGATTAAACCTCGGGGTTTGGCTTGCCCTTGATCACGACCTTCAATCGATATCGACCCTTGTATCTCAACATCTGTAAATATGCAGTGGATGGGATATCAAAAAGCTTCTTGAAGCATGGAACAGCACAATTTGGAAGGAATTACTCTGCAGGGAACTTACAACTTCATCCTTGGCGAGGTTTTCCTTTGGCGAATAATGAGCGGAGAAGGACGTGAAGCATATGTTGCTGAATTCGCGAATTTTGTATAAATTGTCGTAGTATTGCGAGGTTGGAATTGCCCTGCCTTGTTCTTCGGCCTCGTCGTTATTGCAAAAGTGCAAAGCTCTGAGGATTTGCAGGAAGCGTTTGCGCGACATGATCTTGGGGAAGTTGGGAGTATCCCAAGGGTTTCCTTCATCAATGAAGTACTCACTGGAAAGCAAGTGACTTTACAGCTTCAAGCGTAGTAGGCAGTACGTCATACATGGCACTATTTTTGTGGTATGTACACGATACTTTGGATTACCTAAGATTCGACTTTTGCGAAAGTGCCAAAGACAGGAACAACGCGAGGAAGTCACACCACTCCGCAATTTCAACATCGATCCATTTCTTCCCATAGCATTCCCTTCCGAAGATATTTGTCTGCTCTAGCAGATGGTCAAGTCCATCTTTCATCAGTTCAGTAAAAACAAGGAATGCATCGTGCAACGGGACTTCTTTCGGGAAATTTTTGGGGCCCGGCGGATGTATTGGGGTAAACGGCTTGGAACGTCCAAAGCTCTCCTCCCTTTCCGAATTTTTCCAGTCCAGTCGACCTTCCAATCCAGCGAGACTGTCCGCACCTTCCGGATGTCTCGGCATTGCAGCTACAGTACACTGAATAAGTAATAGGAGTAGTAGGCTACACACTTTGGCGCCAGCAGGGGCTGTGACCATTTTTCGCCTTATTCTGTCCATTTGCTCATAAAGTCATCAACTCTCCGTCTCAGTTCTGGTTCATGTCTCTGTAATAGCACAGAGCCCTGTTGATGAACTGGAAAGGTTATAAAGTAATAAGCTAATTGTTTTAAATTAAAGAGATATAACGATTACCCGGTCAATTTGTCTTTCATACGCATCAATTGCGACACGAGCAACAATGATGACGGCTTTAGCGAAAAGGTAACTTATTAAAGACATTCCTGGTTTTTGGCAGTTCGCTTGAAGAGCGTGTAGATTTGCAAGAAATGCGACTGTGCTAAGAGAGATTTGGAGGAAAAAGTTTTATTCCTGTTCTCTGTTCTCGGCGTCAAAATCAGCGTGAAGTACCGCTTGATATGTTTTCTTGTTCGCCTATTTATGATGGCAAGATGCACCCCTGCTGACCTCATGGCGTGCACAAAATCGCGTTTGGCCCTTTTAAATGGAAATATGGTAAATGACCTACGTATCATAGCGTTGTAAAGCACAGTACGGGAATGCAAACCCGGATAGTTTTCTCACATAAAAGAAGGCAATGTTGTTCCCGAAGAAAAGTTTTTATTTGTCCCACCACCGTGCATGTAATACATACGTTTCGCATAAGTACCACTTCAACAAAGCAGACATTGGACAGACGGGCACGCCATTCAACTATATCCAACTGTCATCAAATACGTATACGTAGTGGAGCAGAGTAAACGAAACCTGGAAGAGATGTAATGTTTGATCAACGCTTTACGTACTGTAAAAACCATAATGGAATTCCTAGGATACGCAGAAAATGTACTTTGCATTAAAAGAACTGAAACAGGGAACACGCTTGAACAGTACTGGTTGATGAGAACAGACTGGTTGAAGAATGGGTCAAAGAAGATCATACGCATACGTTGTGAAATAAAAATTACAAAGAGTAGAACATACTATGCAGTGTACGGTAGCCAAAGCAAAGGAATGTGTTTTACATACCGCTAAATTAGTGCTATTTGGCAAACTTAGTTATACTGTCTACTGACAAGTCACGCACGACTGAACCTAAAGCCCTGTCACTGTCCCTTAATCTCTAAATATTGTGCAGTGCAACAAATATATACGCTAGGGCGAGAAATCGGTGCATATCAAGTATTTATGAAGATAAGTATGATGTACGTAATGGAAAGATGATTTTCGCCCCAGTTCATCCCGCCAACCCGATTTTCTGTCATCTCCGCATGTTCCCTTCTAGCGACCACGTCGACCGCGCTTGGTGGTTGGCTCGTCGCTCGTCTCCTTCAACTCCACCTGTAATCGCCGCAAGTTGTAAAGAAAAATTAGTCGATCTACTTAGGGTCAACTATGCCTGTAAAAACTGCATGTTTGTATGCACTGTGTGGCTCGACACATTCCGGCATACTGTACGCACGCGCATCATATACGAAACTTCATTTAACTTTCTAAAACTTTCGTAAACCACAACTTCTCCTGCTAAAAGGCTTAGCGCTACACCAACCATTGCGCATACATAACGTCCTGTTTAAAAGTGTCTGATGTGTCTTTTACTTTGCGCTGTCGCTTTTTCGGGAACTGGAAGCCGCCCAGCTTCTTCTTTCCAGATGCCACACTCGGCGCGGGACTCGGAGAGCTTTCGGGAATAGTTGCCTTAAACAAGACAAGCAGTACTCAGTAAAGTGTGGTTGAAATGCAGTGGCTATTCTGGTTGAATAAATAGTGGGATATAGTAGGATACGACTGTTTCATTACACAAGTTTATTTGACATTTTGCGTTGTACACTATACCGTTTGCTGAGACTGCATGTAGGCGTTGATCGCTTTTTGAAGTGTCTCCTGGGACAGCATGTGCTCCAATGGCACAGAGTGAGGTGTCGACTTTTCCCCCGCGCGCACGCGTTTCTTCTGTCCCGCCTCCTTCTCTTCCTTCTCTTCTTTCTGCTTGCTCTCCGTTTTTCCTCTGCTACCAACTTTCTTCTGCTGCTGCTGCTGTTCCTTCTTTTGCTCTTTCTTCGCTCCATCAGCGGCTCCGCGTTCCGATCTTCGCGTGGGTGTCGGCTGAACCGCCGTCTTCTTCTTCTTCTTCACTCCCGAGACGGTTGGTTCTTCTCCTTCGCCTCTTCTCCGCTGTTTCGCGGCTGCTTTCTCTCGCTTCTTCTTTTCCTCATTCTCTTCCGCTTTGCGCTTCTCAGCCGCCGCGCGTCGCGCGCGCTCCCACTCCTGCATGAACGCTTTCTGGGAGCGCGGAGATCGTACCGGAGCCGCTTTGACGGGCTGTTCACTGGCCGGTGTGACAACATCGCCCTCCGTCCCCGCAGCTGAAGCACCTCGACCGTCGTCGTTCTTGTCTTCTCCAGTCTTCTGAGTACCTCCCACTTTTTTTGCGGTATCTACCGCCTTCTCCACGGTCTTCTTCGTCGCCCTCTTTTCTTCCCTCTTCTTCTTCTTCTCTTTTCCTTCGCCTCCATCGGGTTTCCTGTCAGCAGCAGGACGTGGCTTCTGGAGTGCAGCGGTGGGCCCACCATCCTGGTTGATCTCTGTCGTATCTTTCTTCTTGGGATCCACAACCACTTTCGCGCCTCCACCCTTCGCCGTTTCTGCTCCTCTCTTTTCTCCTTCCGCTTCTTTTTTCTCTAACGGCTTCGCAGACGACCAACTTTCGCCGTCCGTGGTCGGAGGTTGCGGCGGCGACTTCTCCCTCAGCTTTTGCAGCATCCCTTTGATGGTGTCCAGCTTCTGACGAATATCCCTCTGCTGTTCCTCCTCTTCGTTCTCCCTCTTCAGCTGCTCTGCTAGCTCCGCTGCCAACTCCTTTTCTCGCCTTCTCATCGTTTCCCTCCGGTACTTTTTCGCCTCTTTCTTGCGTCGTCTCTCCGCCTCTTTCTCTTCTCGCTCATTTTCGGCCTTGATCTTCGCAATACGGTCCATTTCCGCCTTCAGCTCCTCCTCCTTCTCCTTCAACTCTCGTAGCAGTTCCGACGTGATGCTTTGCTTATCGGCGGTACTCTGCTTCATCAGGTTGACCATGCGCTGCAGCTTCCGAGTCCTTGGACGCTGGAATACAGAACGTATAATGATTGTTCACACCGATAATTACATGTCACACTAATTTAGTGGGACATTAAGCGTTACCCTACTTTTGAGAAACATTATTACATAAAACAATTTGTTCTAGTGCGAACTACGGAAAACTGAGTGTCTATACATTGCCTCAAGGATGTGTAATGGTCTAAGCACAATTGCGGGGTAGGTCGTAACGTGTCTGGTGTACCGTATGGAATTAGTAGTAAGTAAGCAGACCTACGCACTAACCCAGTGAAAGGTTTGCCTACAAATAACTTCCCTCATTGCCTATTTATTCAATTACCTTCGGACTCTGTTCTGTTCCGGGATCGGAGACCAGGTCTGACTCGTCCCAACTCGTTCTGTCGTCAGGTGGAGTTCCCCTGGATCCGTCGTCGTAGTCCGACTCGGAAGAAGAGCTGCTGTCGAGCGTGTGCACGCTGGCCGGACGTTTCTCCTTCCCCTCGTCGTCGTTCTCTTCCTTCTTCTCTTTAGCCGCCGCCGACAACTCCTTCTTCCCGTTCTCTGCCACGCCTTCACCCTCCTGCTCGCCGAAAGCTGCCTCCTGCTCCTTCTGCACCTCTCCGGGATCCAGGAAGATGTCCATGGCTGGAAAGTTCTCAGGATCGTTCGCTCTTTCCGCCGCCAGCAGTCGCAGCGCCTCAGCTCTCTCCATCTCAAATTCTTCGTCGCCTTCATCCACCACTTGAACTCTGCTGCGCACGACCAGACCCTTTTGCACCACCTTCTCGTACGCCGTCTCGAACGCTTTGAACCTCTCCGCCTCCGCCTGGAAACGCCGGTCGTTCGCTTGGCCGTGCCCAGTCGATTCCGGGTCGTCGTTGAAGACGTCGGTGGAGTAGCGGAGGATGCGCGCGCGGTTGGAGAGCTTGTTTGACGCAATGGCGTAGGACCGACGAAGAAAACGGTTGAAGTAAGCGTAGAGTAAGGGCGTCGCTGGTGTCGGCACTTTGTCCCAGAACATCAAAGTGGCGATGTGGAGGGCTTCGCGAAGGTATTGCGGGGCGGTGTTGAAGATAGATTCGCCAAACTTATGCCCGCACCTCCCGTGGTAGGACTGCGGCATTTGCAAAACGTCGCTGCCAAACTGAGCGATCTGAAATGGATAATTACGTTTCTTTGTCAAGTTCAGTCAAAAAATTTAGTTCCATTAAATTTGTGGTAACTACGACAAAGTACAGGTTTACTATACACAGTTGAAGCTGGTAAACAACGCGGACTACTACGGTAGCGAAAGTGAAAATTCCAGAAGTAGTAAAAGAGTTCTTATCACTGTCAATTCGCTCACCTTACTGGCGACCAGCAAGTAGATGGCTCGCGAAGCGATGGTTATTGCGATGGCCAGTTCGCGTTTGGTTGTCGGTCGACGGAAGACGAAATTCAGCGGTACCTCCTGTCGTAGATAGTAGCAGGAAACGGTGATTCGAGGGGCGCAGTAGGCGAGAATGGTTTCGCCCAATTCGAACGGGATCGCAGACTCCCCCGTGTGTAGCATACCCTCGTCCCAGGAAGCTTCTTGGACGACCGTTGCGGGGACGAAAACGTTGAGTACGCGCCGATATTCGGGGTAGTCGGGATGGAGGACGAAGACGATGCGTTTCACCTTCATCTCCGGGTCCGGGTTGGGCTCACTCATGGAGTTGACCAGTTGCGGATCTTCGAAACAGGGCATGAAGACCGAACTCCTCAGCGTTCTGGCCGTCGCTCTTGTCTGCTGGCTGACTCGTGGATGCACCGTAACCACCATATCCCTGCGATTCTTGATGGCTTTTTCGGCTTCATCCTCGTGCTCCAACTGCTCCTCACCACCCCTTCTCTTCACCATAGCTTGCACGAATCGAGGTTGAGAAGTGTACACGGCGATGTTATTTCCTTTGCGCCTGAGACGCATCTGATCCGCCGGAGGAGCGTACCTTAAAAAGAAATAGAAAACACATAAGTACCATTAAATTAGTGGGACATAACGTATTTACTACTGGTCTAAAATTGTCTATTTGCAAGGCTTAACCTTTTTCCCCGTTCCATTGCTCCGTCGCATTTCCCCTGCTCATCCGCAACTATCTTCTCCTCGTCCCTGTCGGTTTCGCCGTCGCTCTCATCCTCCTCCTCGTCGATGTTTTTCTCATCTTCGACATCACTGTTGCTGGGACGAGGAAAGACCTTCGCCAGATCGCGCTGTCGTTTGCTCATAACCCAGCTGCTCTCCAGTGCGTCTGATTCGCCACTGGTGAAAGACTTCTTCTCGCGTTCTGCCTGTACTTCCTCCAGGGTCTTGGGCACGTGAGGAGGAACCTTCTGATCCTCTACCAGCCCTTGCAGTTCTTGTTGCGAGATGGTAGAACTTTCGTTGGTGTCGTCCGTCTTCGCACTCCTGACGTCATCTTTCTCTGTGTCCGATGTTTTGCTGGTGCTATCGATGGCAGACGGCGAATCGTCGGACTCTTTCTCCTGCTCATCTTCCTCTTTTCCAAAGGGTTCTTCGCCATTAGCCCTGCCTCCTTCTATCTTCAAGGTTTCTTCTTCTTCCAGCTCTTCTTCGTCCTCCACCTCGTCTTCGTCTTCCACCTCTTCTTCGTCATCCATATCTTCTTCATCTTCCAGTTCTTCCTCGTCTTCCTCATCCTCCTCTTCTTCCCCCTCTTTCCTCCCCTTCTTGCCGTCTTCATTGTCTTTCTCCCCCTTGTCTTCTCCTCCACTCTTCTCGTCGTGGCCCCCGTTGTTCCCATTCGAGTTACCTTTGCCGCCTTGCGCATCTTCACTCGTCTTCGCGTCGCCACCTTGATCCTTAGACGAATTACTCTTGTTCTCGTCTGCAGCGGTGTTAGATTCTCGCTCGTTTCCACTGGCGGCCTTGACGACGCCACGTACGTCGCCACCTTCGCCACCCACCGAGAACAGACCATCTCTGGAGACAGACGCGGGCACACCACCACTGGCCGATTCCGGACCGGTGGTCTCTGTCGCCTGCTCGGTATGTTGCGAGTTGTTGACGAGCGGCTCCGCTTGAGGTTGATGATTCGCAGGTGAGGACTCCTTCGGCCTCTGCTCTTCTTCCATGGCGGGGCCAGGAGCGGGATCCATCCCAGCTGCTTGTCGTCTGTCGCCATCGTCAAACGGCACCGGGACACCGCCAGCTTTCGCGCGTTGAAACTTCGCCTGCAGCTTCGCCTCCATGTTCAAGCTATGCTGCAGGTTTGCGCGTCGAACCCCTCCGCCTAAATTATACATTACATAATGCTAATGTAATGGTAAAGGTATAGACATAAGAGAAGTCAACTTCGCATCAACCATACTTTTAGTGGTACATGCAGTTACGGTTGTATATCTCCATGTAATTCAGCAAAATACCTAAGTAAACCGTACTTTTCCTCTGGCCTTCCTGCTCCTCGACACCGACCGCCACTCTAGGTGTCATTGGAGGAGTCGCCACTTCCTTGCCCCTTCCTTGCACAACAGCTCTCGTGGTACGCGCAGTAACTGGCACATCTACAGCAAAACGGCTTGGATTTACATCTGGAAAATTGCTTTGCTAACAGATGGATTACTGTTTAAATACTTTTTAGACAATGAAAAAGGGGTCCAGATGTAATGCGATGTTACTGATCAATCCATACCTTCGATGGTGCTCTGCGAGTCAGTGTTCAGAACAGAGCCCAAAATGACGGTTGACGCTCGAGCAGGATCGTCGTCCGCAGTCATGTTGATGAGCACCCGTTCCCCCAAGGCCACCACATTCCGCGCACCTTCCGTGGCCTTCGTCGGCGTATGAGCTGTAGAAAAGGTATAGATATTATTCGGAAATTGGAGGATATATGTCACACAAAATTAGTGGGACGTAGCGGAAATATGTGGTAACCATACCAATGGCCAGCAGTTCTCTGTTGACCACATCCAAAGACGCGTCAGATTTGCCACGCTGCAAAAGGTACATGCCGAGTGCGTTTTTCGCAGGAGGAGACAGCGCGTTCGCTAAGAATTTCCCCAGGTCACAGGTCTGCCCTGTGTACTTGCAGGGCGTCCTTCTGGGAGTTCCTTTCTCCACCACCTCCAGTTGAGCTGAAATATACGGTGCTTTAAGCTTCAAAAACCTTAAGATATGAGTGGGTAATACTAAAGGAAAAATGAGCACAAAATTTATAACAGCTTACCCTCCGTCGTCTGCATCAATTCTTTGACCATTCGCATCTTGCTTGCGGGCACCGACGTATCCCCAGACATTTTGGCGACTCGCTGTCTCATAGCTTCAAGTAATTTCGCCCGTTCTTTGATTCCTGAGGAAATAAATGAAATTTCGTGAGTACGCTGATAAATTTGCAAAGCATAAAATTGATGGATAAAATGTTGTAAAGCTTTTCTTACGCCTAGTATTCGTCGTGTCATCGTTATCCTGAGTAGGTGAGCCCTGGGCAGACTTCGCGGTCGGCGTGACGCAGACGTTTACTGCCGGCAGCATGTCGTGACCGGTCAATTTCTACAGTAGGCAACAGTACATAAATGTAACCGTATTCCTCAAACCCAGTACAATCAATACAAATAATATATGTACCATAAAATTAGTGGTATGTATGACTAACCTTCCAAATCAAACAGATCATCGTTGCGTTGAAATTGCCCAGACGCAGCAGTTTGTTGTAATGATGACGGGAGATATGGAAGGCGAGTTTGTTCTTTGTTAGGTATGTTCCATCTGCCTGCATCGCCTCCACGTACTGCTTCGCCTCCAACGTCGCATCCTTCTTTTGCTGCGCCCGACTCTTCGTCGTCCTTGCCCCGCCCTTGCCTCCTTTCGCCTCCGGGCCTCCTCTGTTGTCGGTAGATGGCAGGGTCTCCTGCTGCTCCTCATTGTCCTTTTGCTCGTCTTCCTGTTCATGGTCCTTGCCGGAGGCTGGATCGAACGCCAAACTGTCCTTCCTCCTGGCCTTCTGACCCTTCCTGCGCCTGTCCGTCTCCAACTTTCGAGAACTGTCGTTGGACTCTACAGAAGTTGTAGAGAAAGTAGTAGGGACGTGTTTACGTTTTGTATGAGGAAATGAAACCTTTCACTAAGTACCATTATTTTAAAGCGGGCTACGATAGCTCTGCTTTGTACACCGTCAAAGGAAAACTTCTAATTAACCAACCTGGCAGGACCAGCTTCTGCTTCGTCTTCGTGTTGCCGACCTTGACCTTGCGCATGAGTCTAGGCCCCGCCCCGCCCTCTTTCGTACCCGCTGGCGACAGGCGCATGCCGGCTTCCTCGTCCCCTGCTCGTTCCGGCTCGGTGGCATGAACCCATAGCGCTGTCGACGTCACTGCAAATGAGAAAGTGTGAAGAAATAACTTTGTTGCATCACAAATAACTTTGAATGAGTCTACCAGAAAAAAAACACTTGAAATCAGAGACAACGTCAGATAGTAACAGAAATACTAGCATGGTTGCGTACATTTCTCCGTGGACGTTGGATGATCGCCGACGACTACAGTCTCTGCTGCGGGAGGAAGAGAGAGGCCGCCCATCTCATCCACCACAACGTCCGTTGTTTTTTCGGAGTCCTCGGGGGTTTCGTCCTCTCCGACGACCGCCGACCCTGGTCGATGAACCAACGGAACAGCGCCTGTAGAGAAAAAATGGCAGATAAGTTATTTGAAATGAATAATTGCCATGCAACTAATCACCTAACACTAATTTAGTTGTATTTATCAGGGTATTTTACATATTACAATATTCTAATGGCAAGTAAAACACTTACTAGCAGGGTTGAACTCGACCGTACTGTCCGTGAGCAGTTCGTAGTCCGGAATAAGCATCCAGTTACTGAGGCCAACAAAATCGAGAATCGTCTCGCCTGCCGCCAAACGGGGATACACCACGTCAGTGACACTCCGATAGTGCACCACGCGCGAGCCAACGCCACCCGCTACTCCGCGAAAGCGGAAGTCGAAGGGATCGTCAAACTCGACGACAAAGCGATGACCAGCCACATCAACGTACGCTTTGTCAAACGGGGCTGCCTGCAAGGAAGCACGGGGTTTCACGCATTTGCCAAGTAATATCCTTTTTTTGTTACTTTGATTGGATGGTCTGTTGGCCAGGCGAAACTGTTTCAAACTTACCCGCCTCATCTTCGTAGCGACCTCCATGACTTTGTCCACTGCTTTCTGCGCCTCGCTTTTCCCCCGCATTCGAAGACGCTTGCCCGCAACTGCTCCTCTGTTGGTGTTCGCATCTTCCTCGGCGCGCAGAACGGATATCTCTGAGCAGATTGGCTGGTGATAGGGGCGGAGGTAGCCCTGCCCGAAAAAGATCCCCTGCCACTGAAGCCTTCCGGAGTGCTTGACCGTGAACGAAAGCTGGTACTTGACCCCGAACCAGACGAAGAAATGATGAACGCTACGGTTGAGGAACTCGAAGTACCCCTCTCGCTGCTCCTCTACATCGTCGTCGTCGACTATAGTAACCTGACAAAAGAAAGGGATTGTAAACACAAATAATAAACTACCGCAAAATGCAGAAGTGATAACTCATAACCTATTTCCATACCTTACTTTTACATACCACTAAATTAGTGGTATGAAAAAGCAAGAATGTACGTGAAGGACAGGTGAAATACTACATCTCTTTCACTGCGCACGTATGTAGGAGTAAAATCGGTAAAACATTCGGTGAAAAGCATGCAGACAAGTTACACTTACCGCCATGACCTTCGCCTCCAAACACGACCGACTCTCGGCGTCCCGTAGGATGACCACATCACCAACCCTATAGCGAGGGCGAGTGAGTTGCTGATTGTGGAGAGGGTTAAAAACAGCAGCTTCCTGCGCTTCGATTCTGACGCGACCCGTGTCGATCCCTAGCTTCTCCACCATCGGATAAAAGGGCTTCTCCCTAGTGGCCGGCGGAATAGAAGATGGAGCGCTGGTGGAAGCGATGATAATTTCTGTTTCCGGTTCCACCAGTTTCGGCTTCCCAGTGTCCACGGTCGAAAGTTCCTATGAAAAATGCGGCGTACTTTTTCTATTACAGTCTAGACCAATCACCTTCATTCTTCTACTTTATACGCTTTTCCAAGGGATTCTAAGTAAGAGATAAATTGCAAGCATATAATTGCGGGACATACCCTACTTACATCGATTTTCCGACCCAACTTCTCGAAGACTTGGGGCACCTTGGAGGAAGCTTTAGTGGCCGATTGCGCCTGACTCTGCAGCTGTTTAGCGGGGAGAATGAAGGTGGGTTTCTGCGAAGTCCTGAGCAACTGGACAGGTACGGGATGCGAGGCCTTTCCATCACTCTGCTTTCTCGGCGTATCGCCGATTCCCTGGTCCGGAAAAACTGCTTCGCCAGGCGTTCCTTTTTCAGCCTAAAATAACAATAAGAGTAATATGTTGCCAACTGATTCGTTCTCACACTAATAATTCAACAGTAACCCATGCGATAGGACCGGCAAAGCAAGCCACTAACAAACGCAAACTCACCAACACCCGTGAAAAGCAAGCTTGATATTAAAGGTGCGAAAAGAGGGAAAAAGCAAAATATTTAAGGTACGTAAATACGTCTTATAACCACCTTTCAATCCGAGCATCCTTCGCCAGTTGTGTCACCTATTAGGGTACAACTCACATCAACGCAATAACAGGTATTTTCAAAATGGTTATACATAAACATGTGGAAAAATCTGCCTAATACATGTACCGTCATTGAGCGCTCTTCTTAGGTCAACAATTCATTCCACATGTTTAGTTTCCATCACACACGTACGTTTCTCAAAAACCTCCCCCATTACATCGGTTGATTCCGCAGTTGCCCCATCCGCGTTGTCTTGTAATTGAGTTCGCTGGCCTACTGCTTCTCCAAAAGTCACACTCTGAAAGGAGAAAGCAAATAATTTTAACAGAATAATGCTAAAAAATCTATCAAAGACCATCCACCACATCCATAAATATGTGAGAGAAATGAAACGACAAGTGGGGCCTCCTTTGCTCTGTTATCAAAGTTTGCTACATAATGGATAAGAAGACCCCACTTGTGCACACGCTACATTTTACCTTGCTTTTGCCGCTCTGCATTGTCCCAATCACTGCTTTTGATGCGTAAAGATACAAAATCGCACCTACCAAGAAAAAAAACGCGTCCAATGCGGCATCGGTAAACAGTAATAACTTGATCAGAAAGAAAAATACGACACACATAAGTGACAATAATTACCAGTTGACAGTGACCGCTTCTTTTCCACAGGATAAATCGAAGAAAACGCTTCAGGATTTCGAGATTTCTGCTTCAATGTTGACAACTGCATTCAATTACCAATTAAACATCCACTGGCTTCGGGTTCTTCTTATTCCTACCTCTGCAATTTCCTTGCTTTCTGAAATAACCAAAAAATGAAGCACGAACTCATAGAAAAATTCCAACTACGCTTCAACCAGCGATCAACTATACAAAATGCGTTAGAAAACGAGCGTGGTGCATTTTATAGAAGTACGTGACTAAACTTCAGCATGTAAAAATAAAAAAATAAAAAGTAAACCATTTCCCACTAATTTTTTTAGTGGTATAAATATTGGGTCCCAACACGATAAATACCGTATCCCTGAAAAACGCGGGAACTTATGAGATTTTAAACGTGACATCATAGAAACCTTTATTTGGCACATGACACACAAAGCATAGATTACTTTCAAATTACATGCACTATTATCACGATTACATTCCACTAATTAATGATTGATAACATCTCGTCTTCGCCCATTTTCACATACCACTAAAAATTATGGAACATATAGCCTACGTTCAAAAATATGACAAAATATTTCCCCCCTGAAAACTAATAGAACCAAGAAAGGAGGTTGGCGGTACAGGTTACTCCTCCTCAAATGAAAAGCCTAAGCCTAAGCCAAAACAGGGAATTCTACTTTATCCGGTTGGGTATACACCATTCATCCTCCGATTATATCACTCAGACAGCCCCCTAACTCCATTCCTCTTTCATAGGCTCCTGTCTCTGCTTTCATTCAGGCTTTTGCTTGAAGCAGCATGTACTGTGCATTGAAGTTACTATCTTTTGTGCACACGTAGGGCTAAGCCTAAGCCTAAGCTTAAGCCTAAATATGAAATTCGAACTTGATGCAGTTGGAAAGATGCCGTTTGTTCACTGATCACTCAGACAGCCTCCTACTCCATTCCTCTTTCAGTTGCTCCTGCTCCTCCTTTATTCAAGCAGCAGCTTGTCAGTATGTACTGTACATTGAAGACCCTGAACTTTTGCGCATAGATGAGGCTAAGCCTAAGCCTAAGCCTAAGCCTAAATATGAAATTTGACTCTATGCTGTTGGGTATAGATCCCGTTACATGCCCATTTGCATATTCCCCCCCGAAACGTCACCTACGGAGAGAAGAGATCCAGGAAGGTAGTTTTTGATACCTAATCAGCAATATATATGTGAACCAAGCGTCACATAT